>MU224568.1:257261-270128 GCA_018584345.1 Thuja plicata | reverse complement strand
GTCTCTCTTGAAAGAGTCTCATGTCGATAAATAAGTGAATTTGACATTCAAGCTTCCAAAGGCTTCCACTTCATCTTCTTCCAAAAACATTCTTTCATTTCATGCGCCTAAACCGCATCCTTTTTTATCCATTCAACATATTCCTTCACATATTCCTTCATTCACATTTCCTCCATCCTCTCACCACCCTTCAAGGTGTGTATTGACATTGATCTTTCCTTCCTTTCCGTCTACCCTTTCAGAATCCTTCCATTCACTATCCTTCTACCTTCTACTGCTTTTCCTCATTTGCCTATTCCTCCTATCTTCCAACCTCACTCGCTTTGCATAAAATATTATCCTCTATTTTCTTCTTTTATCTTCCTTTCCCTATCGACTTCTTTGAGCATATCATTTTTGGTCCTTGGCATATCATGGTTTATCCTTTCAAGGAGCATTATCTAAAAAGCTTGCCTTCTTCCAAAAAAAAAAAATTCAAAAAATTCAAAAAAAAAAGATATTAAAAAAAATAATAATAATAATTTTGTCCTATGGTGAAAACCACTCACTTGTGGCACCTTGGATAGGTACCGTGATGAAAAACTAGCAGTCACACATCATGCGTAGTTCTTCTACATCTTTCATCCATTCTGTATTCTCTCTTTGATCTTGACAATGTTGATCTATACATGAACATTTGGGCTATCTTGTGAGCTATCTTACGATGACCTTTCTTTCATTCCTTTCATGTTTAGCCTTCATATCTATCTTCCTTCATTTATTTTTGCCTATCGCTACCCTTTTCCCCTTTGGTCTTGATCTAATAAAAAAGAAAGAAAGAAAGAGTAAAACACCGTGCTATGAAGCCTCTTGACATGTCTACTCCTTTGGACTGCATCCTTTCCTATTATTGCAATATGATTTTGTGACTTATCCTATGATGGCCTTTCATTGCTTGTCCAAATGTGCTTTACATGATGTTTCTTTTCTTTTCCCTAGCTTGGGAGCTCTTGAGGAGTTTGCCTTTGAGGATTTCTTCCCTTCATTCTCCTTTATTTTCCTGTCTTTCATCTCTTCCACCAACTTGCTAATCTCTCTTGTCCTCCACCTTGCTAAAACATTGGGACTGCACGATGTGATCGTGCTTGGGAGTTTGATGCCCATTTTTTTGGGGGGCATCCTTTGTACATAATTATTGATCCTAAAAAATCCAAAAAAGGATATATTGTCAAAAATTCTAAAAATTGGAAAATGTCCTAAAAAAATGATCATCTTAGTGAAAATCTAGCAATAGGCACTTTGATGTATCTCTAAAAAAATTATATATTCCAAAAATAAAATAAAAATAAAAAATTCTAAAAAAAAAAGAAAAAGTGCCTTGGTGAGAACCTAGAAACAGGCGCCTTGGTAGCAAAAATTCAAAAAAATTATAAAAAGTCCTTAAAAAAAAAGAAGAAAATAATGAAAAAAATGAAAGAGAAAAAATTATAATAAAATCCAAGTGGTGGAAACCTAGAAATGGGTGCTACTTGAGGCCTTTGCACCCTTGTTTCTTAGCGTGTGTCCTTGCCACTTAGCCTTTCTCCATCATGCCTTGTCCTTGTTGCCTTGGTCTAGAATTTCTCTTTGTCTTTGTCTAAGGGGCATAACTGTGTTATCTTTGGTCTCTTGGATGCATTAGTCTTTAGGACATCCCATAAATGGTGTTTTTCAACACCACCCCAACTGTATTTTTTAATACAACCCTTGACATTGCATGTTTTTCAACACTTATCAGTTTGGTCTTACCCCGTTTTGTCATTTGGTCTTACATGTTTGCAAGCATTAAATCCTTATCCTCGGAACTCAGTATTAGTTAACACACTTAAATTTTTAAACGCAACACTTCATGCTTGAGCTATGTCATGATCTTTTCTTTGTGTGTTGTCTGTTATTGATTTTCGTTGAGTGTCCTTGTCTCATAAGTCTCTCCAAGATTCATAGCTAGAGGACTTGGGACATGGAACATGTTTTTATTTGCTTCCTACTTTATGCTTCACTATTTTTGCACAACCGTTCTGCTGGTCATCTTGGCCTCTATGCCTTGATGCGAGCGTGGTTTTGCTATATTAAATTGGGTAAGCTAACATCACAGTTATCTTGACCTTTATGTCTTTGATGCTTATGTTAGAATCTTTCCACATTCCAATCTGATATAAATCAAATTCATATCTTCATATTTTCCCTTGTGACTAGTGATGATTGTGTGATTTTTTGATGTCCATTAATAATGGCCCAATGATAAAAATAAGTTCCTTAACATTCTCTAATAAACGATGAACACAAAGTCCTATGTTATAGTTTCTCTATTGCAAGTACACCTTTGCATTTTTATGTAGCTTGCATTGTTATACCTCATGTTAGTTTGCATTTTTAGGCTACTTTATGAGTTTCTGAGGGATTTCCTTCATCTTTCTCATGGACTTTTAATCAACTGTGATCACGTTTTGATCTTCATTTCCTTATCTTCTTTCATGATCTCAATCGAAATTTTCTATCTTAAATAGTTGATTGATTTTTGGGCATTCTCTTTCTTAAGTCAAATTCTCTTTCTTCTCTCCATTTTTTTCCACCTCTTCCAAACTTCTATCTTCCATTCGCTTTCACCCCACTTCTTTTCTTCTAATTCAACCTTGGGGCATAATCATTCGTTCTTGATGATCTACCTTGGTTCTATGATCTTTATATCTTTCATCTTAAATCAAGAACCTTATCTTTAGTTCAATTTGATCAAATTTATCAATTTTCTATTTCTCCTCTATCTCATTTCAATATCGATCACGAGGGGGCAGTACCTATCAAACTTCAATCCTTGATTCATCTTTATCAATCCTATCATTTGTTCTGCTTGGGGCAACCTTGCTTGAGATTATTATCTCAGACATGTCAATTACTTATTTACAACAGTGTTGACCTTGTCTTTTTTTTGCAATCAACTTATCTTTGTATTGATGTCAATTACTTATTTACAACGGTGTTGATGTCTGTGTTGTTTTGTGATCCCAAATCGATCTCACACTTCAACTACATTCTTTGACTACATGTGTTCCCATAATGATCACACATTAGTCAAAGAGGGGCAAATGTATGCACCCTAAAATGGTCCCCTGGACTATGGGCCCTCATTTATCAATTTCTTAATTTATCGAATTCATGAATCAATATTTTGCAACATTTTTAATTCAAATCAATTTCCTTGATCAAATCATAATTAATTCAATTATTTCCTAAGGTTTGATCATTTTTATTTAATTAAAAGATTTAATCTCCCTTTTAATTAAATAAAATTCATCTTATTTAATTAAATTAATTCCTCCCATTTAATTAAATAAAATTCTTCTAATTTATTTAATTAAAAGAAAACCCCTCTTTTAATTAAATAAATAAAAATCCCCTCTTAAAGCACTTTATTTGATGAAAATTGAAATAAATTAAATAAAAATCCTTGTTTTATCACATCTTTCTAAGTGGTGAGCTTTTTTGCTTTAATGAGCACATGGATCAACCAAGATTTAATCTCCACCATTGCTTATTTCCTTTTGCCTCTTAATCTCAACCGTTCACTTTCCTATATAAGGAAACCTCTCCTTCTCATTCTCATATAGAATTTGTATGTATTGTTATACTACAGGTTTGGAGAGCAATTTTGGAGGAGAATTTGAGCACTTTGGCTTGGATATTGCAACTTCTCTCTTCTTGTTTTCTTCTTCTTGCATCCATGGCTATTCATGTAGATTAGATTCATATCAGATTAAATTCATATTTTCTTCCATAGATTAAACGTGCATATTTCCTTTTATAGATTAATCATGCATTGTTATCATTTAGACTAATTTCCTTTTATGAATTGCAATTATATAGAATAGATTTCATTTTCATGCATTGAATATCTCATTTCATGGCGTACTTACATAGGCACAACTAGGTCAATCTGAGGGCCTTCATCACACACCTTCGCACTCCATGACTAGGGAGCTGTGAGTCGATATTTGAGGCCTCATTCTTGAGCAACCTTGAATGGAATGATTCATAGAAGTGTGACGCATTTTTAGTACACAGGAAGCAATACAATCAATATTGACAAAACCATCAATATTCATAAAAAGACGTCCAACAAATATTTGGAATAATAGTTTTGCAAAGAAAATACCTGCATTATGGGAAGCAAATAGTGATGCCCAATTTGTGCTAAACGCATATGCAACCGCAATGTACTATTCGTCATACATGACAAAAGTAGACAAATCTATGACAAAAACATTTAAGAAAATATGAAAACACCATGAAAAAAAATTTGATGCTATACAAATGATTCGTAGTCTTGGAAATACTATGCTTAACCTACAACAAATGTCAACTCAGCTTGCAGTTCACATCATCCTATCACTCCCCTTAAATTCTAATTCTCGACAATGTATATTTATAAACACATCTCCACAAGATGAACGTACATTTATTCTAAATTCAAAAGAACTACTCATTGCAGAGCCAGACGACTCAACTCAAATAAAGTGCAACTCAATTATAGACCACTACAAAACTCGACCTAAACATTTAATAGAAATACATCTAGCCGAATTTTCTTCGCAGTATCAAATTACTAAAAGACAAATTGTAAAGCAAAAAAAAATTATAGTCATTAGATTTGTTAAATATAATAAGCACCTTGACTATGAAAACTATCAAAGAGAAAAGTTTCTATTATACGTTCCTTTTCACGGAACAGAAAATTCAATTACAAAAGACTTCAAAACAATTCATGATGCATATAATTATTATGAAAACAAAATCAAAAAAATGAGAGAAATTATACATACGACTTTAATTCAATATGGCAAGATATAGACAAAGCAATTGAACAAGTTAAAGCAGATGAAATTGCAAGTGAAACTCAATTCAACAAACAAATACAAAACACTAATAATGTTGAAACATATGACCTCACTTCAAACTTGTCATACTTACAATAGAAACCTAACATAACTAAATTTGATATCGGCTTTCAAATAATACAAAACCCAAACCTTATTGATAATATTGACTATTATAAACTTAGAAAAATGCTAAATAAAGGACAACAAGCTATTGTAAAAGACATCACAATTACAAAAAAAAATGAGAAACAAACACCACTATACATTTTCCTCACAGGTGGTGTAGGAACAGGAAAAACTTTCACAACAAAGGCAATTTTCCAAATGCTACTATGAATGTACAATATAGCTCCTTTTACAGATCCTCTCAAACCAAAAGGACTCATTATGGCTTACACTGGAAAAGAAGCATTCAACACAGGAGGAACAACAATCCATTCTGCATTGCTAATGCCCTTTAACAAATCCATGTTTCTCCCACTTATTAATGAAATGATAGATTCTTTGCAAAAACATTATGAAGAATTACAGGTGCTACTTATAGATGAAGCATCATTAATAGGAAGTCGTTTCTTATATTCATTTGACAAAAGAATGGGGGAAATAAAACACAATCCAACAAATTTTTTTGGTGGCATTGATATTATATTTAGTGGAGACTTCTACCAAGCTCAACCAATAGAAGACAGTTACATTTTTGAACCTCCTATTGTGAACAAAGAAAAATTACCATACACTTTTTGGATAGATATGATCAAATGCTATGAATCGCAAACAATGATGTGTCAAAAAAATGAATACTTCATTTCAATTCTAAACAAAATTAGAACTAATTCACAAATGAACAATGATATTCAATATATCAATAGTATTTTCTATTGCCAAGCCCCGATTGATCCGACATTCCCATTTCTTTTCTACACAAACAAATCTGTACAACAACACACTACCAAAATGTTATCACTCGTAACCGGTGAACCAATCATAATAAATGCAATAGACGAAGTAGATGAGAATTATGGTAATGTAACAATGTATACCAAAAAAAGCCTTCCCCAACAAATAATACTAAAAATCAACATGTTGGTTGAATTATATGCGGGAAACTATGACATAAATGATGGACTAGTAAATGGTGCCGATGGAATTTTCAAAGTGTACACAACTACAAATAAAATAGATATATTATGGATTCAATTCAATGACTTAACTATTGGACAGTCTCAATCAACTAAATTAGCACATCTATACACCAAAAATATTTCAAAACAATGGGTGCCAATATTGCGAACTGCAAATCCTTTACGATAAAAATAAATTCATCATAGATAACAATTCAAAAACAATTCCCAGTGCAGCTAGCATGTGCACAAAAAATTCATAGATCGCAAGGCCTTACACTAGGCAAACTTTCATTTTATCCATTCAGAGTCAATAAACATGGTCTAGTATACATAGCACTGTCACGCGTTTTAGATATTCATTCCCTCTATTTACTAAGTCCACTTACAAAATAAAATTTTAAAGTACACAAAAAAATTATATGTGAGATGCATTGACTCCACACAGAAGCAAATTGGGAGATCGCATTCAAAAAACCTGTTAGTACGAAACACATTACTATAACTATTGTTTCTCTTAACACAAGAAGCTTAAAATCACATATCAATGATATTACCAATGACTATGATTTACTAGAAGCCGATATACTATTCTTACAAGAAACACATACCAATCATTTCCCAGATTTACAAAAACTCAAACAATTTCAATCGTTGACTATGTATCATTCTTACGGACTACTCACCTCAACCAAAAAGTATATAGAAATTAACTATTTACAATAATACTATTCAAATAAAATAGAAGTTCTACAAACATACCTACTCATATCAACCATTCCACTAACATTAGTTAATGTCTACTCACCACTGAATACAAAAATCTCTTCAATTATAGACATTCTACAAAAAGCACTAAACAATGGTCAAACCATAAAAAACATAATAATTGTTGGTGATTTCAACATTAATATGCAACAAAACAACAAAAAAAAAAACACATTAAAAGAATTTTTCAATGCAATTAATATTAAATACTTACTCGATATAAAAAATTCCTTTCAACATTCACATATCGACCACATCTTATCAAACATTGACAAAAAGTTTTACAAAATCTACAAAACAGAAGCATATTGGAGTGATCATGATTGTATATATCTATTACTCGACTTAGTAAAAAAAGAGGATGCAATCAATGTAAGTACCTATACTTTCCCATCAATCTTATACCATTTAAAGTTTTTTAATTTTTGCTTTTCAGTTCTCATGTCTTTAAACTCTACATACACTTATATTTACTTGATTTTCCCGTGTTGTAGGAATAAACACCGCCAACAAAATTTAAAGTAAGAAAACCAAAATTGAAGGAAAACAACTCATACTGTAAGTATTTTGAAATATGTATTGAGTTCTAAAAAGTTTAAAAAGTATTTACTCTATTAGCTTTCATATCTCTAATTTCATTACGTCACTATTTATAAACATTATGCTATGCACATGATTGTGAAATGGAGACTACTCATTACTTGTATACAATTTCTAACAATTTATATACTCTTATGACTCACCAATACATTCATTTATCAAAACTAATGATGTCTCACCACTCAATATGCACAACCTCCTCTCTCTCCAATCTTACCATTGTTCTCTAATTAACTATCCTTCAAATGTCATTACGAATGTATTTCGACTGCCCTTCCTACACTCTCTCTATTCATGCACCCAAAACCTTCTTTTTCATGATGTTGGAGTTACACAATCTCTCTCACACATTTCTCCCAACTCTCTCACTTTCTGACCTTCTCGCCCGCAAACTTGTGCTTTCATATTCTTTCATCTTTCTAAAATGGTCTTCATTTCATCTTTTCAGGTATTTCTCTCAAATCATTATAATATGTTTTGTTCTTCAAAAGGCATTTTCAAACATACTTCAATTTTTGGTTCTTTCTATCTTTTCTTCTCCTTTGCATTCAACCTTCTTGACAAAGGCTCCATACTTGCATTCTAATCGAACTATACTTTTCTTCACTGGATTAAATGCTAATTTAAACATTTGATAACACTTGTCAATAAAATAAGTATAATCTCATCTTCCTTAACCATCTCACTATCTTTTACAAGTTATCATCACTACCCTTTTGATATCTTCATAAACTCTTATCATTGCAATCTTTACAACTCTTTCTATTTATTATAACCTACAACCTACATAATGTATTAAAAATTTCTATTAACATTCTCAACATATATATAGCATTAATTCTCTTCTTTTATTCCATTCACTCCCTCATGTGATTTACCTACCACTATACTCCCCCTTTTTCAAAACACATCTCACATTACCATCTCCCCCCAATTCTTGTACTATGATGCATCATTTCACTTATCTTTTTTTCATTCCTAAACAACTTTAGGGTGATCCCACAATAGTGGGTTACACATTTTTGGAGGAAGGAATTCCTCACAAAATCTGCGAGGGGGAGGATTTAGTCAAGTGCTTTCGATAGAAAGTCCCTGATTGTTTTGATCAAAACATTCTTAGTTTCGATCGAAACTACCTTTTTTGCTTAGTTTCGATCGAAACTAACTTAGTTTCGATCAAAACTAAGTTAGTTTCAATTGAAACTAACTAGTCAAAATTTTTCTATGGTTTTTACCCATATGCATGTTAAAATAAGAAACTACTTTCAATAGAAAGTAGTTTCGATCGAAACTACTTTCTATCGAAACCCCCAAAATTGAGGCCATCTGCAAATGCTAACAACAATATGCAGTTTTCATGGCTTTAGGGCTCAAGCGCAGGGCTTAAATGGAAGAATAGGGACACCTCCTTTTGCATCACATAAGTACTCTGAACAAGCTTTCTAACGAATATAGATTTGACAAATTTTGAATTAATCAGGTCTATGTATTTTGACGTGCATTAGATGTAGGTTTTTTATCGAATATAAACTTCCAGGTTTGACGTTCAATGAAAAATGGTAGAAAATAGAATTTTTTTTTGAAAAATAACAGTGCCCTCCGGCTTTGAGTCTTCTTTCTATATAAAAAAAAWTTGAATTTTGATAAATACACAACAAGTTATCAGYTACGCAGTCAAGGTATGTCAAAATTACGGTTGACTCTACTTAAAACATTCATAAAATATGCAATAATCATGATAATGTCATCAAACCAATTGCATGCCCTCTGTATGGATGTTAAAAAACTAAATTTTAAAGAAGTGCATTGATATCTATTTTAGAAAAAAAGTTATGTTGTACGAAGTCATTGTACCTTTTTGAAAATGACATTTTCAGCAACATAGCAGTTTTAGTGGGAGAAAAAAAACCATTAAAATCATTTAAAAAAATAAATTATATATATATATATATATATATAGAATTTAGACAGAAAATCCTATAAGACTCTAGTTTACTTCATCTTCTGATTTCAAATAGTTACGACAATATGCATCCGAATGTGAAAGTTTTTCTCAAAATGTAGACTTCAATGTCTGTTTAGGAAAAAAAGTCTAACTGACTATTGTGGTATCACCCTTTAACTAAAACAATCAAATGCCTTTGCAGACCTAGCAAGGATACTACACATACAATTTCTATTGAAGAACTAAATGCACATCAAAGTGGATAGATCTTTGAAGGAGACGTCATTGTCACGTACAAAACACATCTGGATAAGGCAAAAAGTGAAATAGAAGTCTTCCATGCAGACCTCACTGACATGAAAGGAGAAATGACTGTAACATTGAATCTTACCAAACATTTTATTCAAATGTTTGAAAATAAAATCTTTCCTAGAGCAAGCATTCGTGTCACAAATTTCAAATATCTCCAAAATCTGGTTATGACCATGGAGATTGTGATTGTATTTTGCTATTGACTCAAGCAAGTAGAATTAAAAATATATCTCAAGTCTGCAAACAACATGTGTTCATTCCAAGTACCACAATACACCTTCTCCTTGAAAGCAGAAAGTAGTACACCGTCAGATCACTAGGAGCCATAGTTGTCGGTGCAAAGAGGAAACCATACCAAAATACATTGGATATAAAAGATGGGGACACATAATTTGACAATGCATAGGTATAATTTTTGAAAGACCCACTAGCATTATAGGAAAAAATTTCTTCCAAAAATGTCTAAGTACCATAATAATTTTTTGGTTTATCTAGGTATCTTTTCATCCAAGTATGCTGCAACAATATTTCAACATTGAACAGCGTGTCCAAACCAAAGACTACCCTCTTGTGCTCTTCAAAAACATAGTCAGGTGATCCAATACAAAGGAACCAACATTTTACACTGGGCAGTCTACATATATTGAAGAGCTTGAACACATAGAGACAAAAGAAAGTCTTCTTAAATTGGTGAACACAACATATGAGGTATGCTTCTAAGATTCCTTTAACGCTTCTTGCATACTATCCATACTATAATTTACAATTCCAACTTCAATAATTTATTATTTTTTCCCAAACTTTCTAATTTTTGACAAAAAAAATGACTTTTCAATATTTGACACATAGGTACATGGACTACTTCGAGTGGCAAATGCCTTCTCTGTGTCATTTCAACCAACTTTCTCTAAATGCAACTACAACACTGTAAACTTTGGCACACTAAAGAACAAAATGGCTCATTGCAACAAGTGCAATGAAGAAACAAGCTACACATATACACATTGCTTAAATTGCATCTTGACCACTGAAAGAAAAACCCAATTGGAATGTACTTTGCGTAAGGAAATGTTTTCTCATATGTTTCCACAGCTGTAAGAAATTACATATGAAGAATATGTCCAACATAAGACAAAAATAATATTTGTAGTTCATGAGTTACAAAAAGAAGCAAAATATATACTCAATCAAGATAACATCATCATTGACTTTGACAACAATACATTTCCTTGTATACAATCATCAAGTCAGGTATGCGAGATATATTCAAACTCATTTTGACATTGCAAAATTGCACAACTTTCTATATAAATTGACACTTTCAAATTGATTCTTCTCCACAAAATATACTAATCATCTTTCATTAACTTTGCAGATACTTCAGATATAGTTTGAGCTCTGCCAAACACTACATTTTCACAAAGAATATATCATGTCATTCTACACATGTCAAAGTTATAAGTTTCGGTTCCAAACTTGCAATATTACTCATTCCTAGTTTAAGATACAAAGACAATATATCTTAAGATAGTACCTTACTATCTTTAGATAGTACAGATCTTCTCTAATTTGTGCTTTCAAAAAAACTTTACTACTTGGTCTGTAATTTTGATATATCTATTGTAAATACAGTGCACTACTGAAGACTGCAGTCCTAACCTTTAATTCACAAAACACTCTATTTTAGATATGGCTACAAAAGCACCATGATTACTGTAGCCATTTTATATTACTCTATTTCTGAGGTTTTTTGAAGTTTATCAATGGGTTATCTTTATTAATTATCTTACTATGTATGTTGTCTCCTTTACGTCTGGTTGAGAATTGAACTTGTTTAGTAAATGGCTAAATATATGCCATTCATTTACTTTGGGAGTTACATTTTGCATGAATTTTGATTCGCCATTTCACACTCTTGCTATTTTATTTGAGGGGAATTTTGGAGTGAGAAGAGATGACACAAATGTGATGGGATGTATGTAAATGTTTTAGTTATTGGTTGTGGCCTTTTCTTTGTTTGTTAGGGGGGGTGAAGCAACTCATCTTGGATGGAGATAGGAAAAATCACAGTCCAACATGCCTGCCAGGCTAGAAATAGTAAGGAACTGTGGGAAAATGATACAAAATAAGCCATAACCTAATTTAAAATAAGCCTCATTACCATTAGAATAGGTAAATTAATTATCAGTTGAACTCAGCCAGCACAGACCAAGCACCCATGCTATTCATGTGATTCTTATTGCACAATCTCTCACCTGCCCACAATCAATTCTACATTTAACGCTGAACAATAGTGGGCTTAGAATTTAATGTGTATCAATCTATAAATTAACAGACTATTGGGCCTGTGTTTGAAGCAAAGCACATGTTTTTGGGTTTCTCCTCTATACCATAGTTTCTAACTATTACAAGATGAGTAACTATGTTTTGGCTCTTTATCTTCACTGAATGGGAGCTTCATATCGCTCCTGGGTCATTTTGCGTAGATTTGAACTTGGTGGATATAAAGAAAGAAACATGTCAAGTTAATTAACCTATCATTCCTTTATCTATACTATCTTCCCCTATGATCAATACAATTTGGCTATTCTTTTATATTTGATACTGGGTTTATCATTCTACTTATTATTGGCTTCAATCAGCGGGCTTTGATCAAAATAGATGTTATTAGCTTTAATGTCTGGATTCCCTTATTGGTTTGAAATGCTAGTTTAACTGGAGTGTTGTATTTTATTGTCAAAACCAATCTTTCTAATGCTGCTACTCCAATCTATTCACAATAAATGAGAAGTAGATCTAAAAATACTAGTGTTTTAGAGCTACTAGATTCTTGAGTTCGTGAGACAATTTTTGCAGCCTCTTAAATGAAAATATTGGATGTCAATTAAAATTTGTCTTCAGGCATGAGGTTAAGAATGTTGCAAACTGCCTGAGAGTTGTTTTCCCTTGCTGTGACATAGCTTTATGGGTGACAACTACTACAAAATTTAGCATATCAGCTTAATATACCCGCACGTGTGCACATACACATGTGTCTTCACACATTGATGGATGTCCACACCCTGTTCAAAAGCTTCCAAATTTTCCAGGAAATGAGGATACTGTCTGTCATAGGGTGAATACACACATATACATGCTTTGATGGATGTCCATACACTGTTCCAAAGCTTCCATATTGGAACAAGTGGAAGATTATTGCAAAGGTTATACAATTTGGCTTCCAAATGGC
>MU224568.1:195371-214508 GCA_018584345.1 Thuja plicata | reverse complement strand
AGCTAGATGAATACAAAGTTATCAATCCAAAGGTGGATTTGGTGTTTTTAGGTATCCTTGAAGAGATCCAAAGACCTGCCTTCAATCTATGCACCCATTTCATTGGTCTTCCTTTGTAAACCAAGCCTATTAGGGCCCTATTAGGTCTATGTACCTTGGAGGATTCTTGGAGTGCAGGAGTAGATTGGAAGTTGGTCTGGTGAGGCAGTGTTTGGGTTGATAAACAACTTCATATTACATCATTTGATCTTGTGTTGGGTGTGGGGTTGTGTCTGATATCCCAATTTTGTCAAATCTGGCCTTGTAGCCCTGTTTTGGGAAGTGACTAGGAAACATAGTGAAAAGTGGCAAAAAGTGTGTTTTAGGACTTAGTGATTGGTCTTAAGGATTGTTAGAGGTATATCACAATCAGAGCAAGGTAGTAAGGCAGTTCTTGAAGTCTGATTGAAAGCCTTAGCATTTTGAGCAGTTGGAACCCAAAGGACTAAGAAGATCAAACCTTCCACTGTTGCACTCTGCATCAGATATTATATAATATTTAATATATATAATACATAATCTAATATATAATTTTTGATATATAATATATCATATGAAGGAGGGAGAAAAGGGGAGGGAAAATTTAAAATTTAAAAATTTGCCATCATTTTTGGGTACCCAAAAATATCGGGTACCTGATTTCAAATTGGGTACCTGATTAGGCTTGGTATTGCTTTGTACACCAAACCTACATGGTCAACTCTAAACATGTCACAAAAACGTGTTTTTCCCCTGTTTCCCTAAGTTCCAGACTTCGACCATGTAGCTAACGACTTTTTTTATCCAAATTTGATGAAATGAAAAGGGTATCTTAAGGAGATTATCAGCTTTCTATCGATATAGTTGCTGTCAAATTTTGAATTCGGTAAGTATTTATTAGTTATTTTCTAATTGAGTTACCTTTAAAGTGCTGATTTATATACTGATTGAAAAACAACTATAACTTTCAAACCGTATAACATTTTTGAAATCCAAAAAATGCGTCACATTCTATGCTTTGTCTACTATAAGGGAAAAAATTTTATTTTTGAATTTTTTAAGTTTTTCAATGAGTTAAGGTGGTGAGACACAGGAGTTTTTTTTTTTTGAAAATGTTGTAGCAGAAAATTCATAATTAATTATTTTTTTAGAATAAAATTACACAAAAATATGCGTCACATCTGGGAACGAGTCTACTAATTATATATAAAATCTTATAAAAAAATATTATCATTTGATTATGATTAAGGTGGTCAGACATACACCTACTTCTTATTTTTTTTCTGAAATTTTTGTACTGTTGCATTGAATCTATACTTTTCACCAATCATATTTAATTTTTTTCAGAAAAGGCCTAGTAGTTTAGAAACTAAATTCAATTTTCTACAGATTCTATTCTTACAACTTTTTGATATTAGGTTGATAGCTAGTTCAAATTTTCACATCAAGTTGACTAACCCTGATTTTGCTGATTTTTCATTGCCACTTAAGGGCATAGTTTGGCCCCTCATGATCTTGCACATACCCTTCTATAGATGAATTGTCAGGCCCCACTGTCTGAAAGCGTACATGTGATATGAGAAAGGATCAAAGGGTTTAACACACATCTTTTACATAGTTTATCAAATTAAAGACACAGTCATGAAAGCAATCTTCAATTTTTGTAAAGTTTTGTTGCTGATTATTTGTTTAAATGGGTTTTTCATATTGATCATACTGTAGACTTTTGTTGCTGATTATTTGTTTAAACAGGTTTTTCATATTGATCGTAGTGTAGATTTTTGTTGCTGATTATTTGTTTAAATGGGTTTTTCATATTGATTGTACCTACACCAGTGTTATGGTTGGCAATCTAATTCCTTCAGTTTATAGTTCACAACTTTTTTCAATCTAATTGTGACTAACAATTTTCAGTCATGTTCTTGTTAGTTAAATGCATTTCTGATATTGATCACAACTAAAATATTATGATGGGAGATCTTTTTCTTCAGTCCATACTTCACAACTTCTTTCACTCCAATATGATTGATACAAATAATTTTATCTGTCATATTATTGTTATTCTTGTTGTCTTTTTATTTTCTTGTTCTCTTATGAAACTTGATGGAATAGATCTGTTTCGGTAATTAAAAGTGAAAGGTTTATATCTTTCAATTCCAATGGCAAACTGATAACTTCAATGACAAATATTTCTATTTGAGAATCTTATATAAGTCTCCCTTTTATATGCTGCTCATGTTTTAAAATTTTGATGACTTGTAGATAGATTCGTGGACGGTTTGCTTGAGTTTTCTGTCTTTTTCACTATTTTAGCACCTATACCTAGTTTTTTAGTGCCACTGAAACTTCTTTTAGCATCTAAGTTGGTGATCCTCTTACCTGTTGCATTGTTGTGCAGAGCCATGTCCTTAGAGTAAGTGGACAATTGAAAACCAATAATGTAATTTAAAAAATGAAAATAAACTTTGTGGATTCTTTGCATTTGAAGACAAAATTAAAACTACTTACACAAATTCAAGCAAGTATATCTGATCACAATTAAAAGCTCCTAAATTTGTATTTTAATTAGTTCTTGCAAAAATGTAAGTTTCTTTTAAATGGGGAATGCCCTTTGAACTACAATCACTTGGTTGTAGAATGTATTTATTTTTAAGACTTTGTCCCGGGCAAGACTGGAGGTTTTCTTTCCTTCGTTCTTTCCTACCAGTGCCCACACCGAATGGAGATGTAACCTTTTATTTTGAGTAGTAAAATTATTTGGTCTAGGCCTTTACTGATAAAAAAAATAAAAATAAAATAATAATAATAATAATAATAATAATAATTAAGTTGTGTTTTTTAAAAAAATTGTTTAAAAAATATATTTTCTAGTTTTAAAAAAAAACAATGTTTTTAAAAAAAAAATTAATTAAAGTGTTTTTTTTAAAGTTGTTTTAAATTAATTTAAATTTGTTTTTTATTTTTAATTAAAGTTTTTTCTCTAAAGTAAAGTTTTACATATTAAAGTAATTTAGTTTTTTTTTTAAATTATTTTAATTAATATTAATACGCTTTTCTTTTATAGTTTTTTTTTAATGTGGCTTTGTTAATAATTTTATTAATAGGTATTAATATTAATATTTATTTTATAATATTACTTTTAGATTTTTGCTTGTTGTAATTATATTGAGTTTTAATAATTATTAAATAGATTAATTTATACGTGGTAGTCTTATAAATTAGTCTATAAGTGAATTAAATTGCATTTTTTTGGAGATTTAATTATAATGTTGTTAGTAATTTTATTGGGTAAACTAATTTGTACAATGCTTATTATAAATTGATTTATCATTATGTTTTATTAATGCTTTTGGAAATTGAAATTATCATGCAATGGCATTTTCTAGATGACTATTAAGTAGATTGTGTGTTTCTCTCTTTTATGGATATGTATTATTTTTTTGGTATCTGTTGGGACTAGTTGACCCTTAGGATGTTGTACTAGGACTTGTTAGGAGTTAATTGGTAGTTAGTTATGTATAATTATTTTGTGGTGATTGAGATTAGTTACTCAATCTTTTTACCAAACCTAGTCTGCCTGAACTCCTGTTATGTGATATTTTAAGTGTACCTTATATTATTATGGTTAATGGAGAATCAATAGTTCCTGTATGGGTAGGAACCAATTTATGAGACTTATGTGTGTATTTTTGACCTTGAGATTAGGGGAGGTTAAATAGGTGCATCTTAGGGGAGTGGCTTACAATAGGGGTCTGGGGCCCCCCAAAGAGGCCAGTTCCAGGGTAACCTATCATAAGTTATTAATAAGTAATAATTTAATAATAAAACTTGGGGTTAACATTAAATTCAAGATTGTTCATGATGCCTCACTCATGTCTTGAGCACTTGTATAGGATAAGGATGAGAAAGGGATGATACCTAGAGAGTAGGTATGATTAGAATTTCTTGTCTTCATGAGAGGGTATTCTAGTTCTGCATGAGTTATGTTGAGGGTCCGGGGTCCAGAGTGACCAATCTAGGGTAACTCAAGTGATTGACCATGTGATGAAACTCCCATAGAATGTAGCCTAAGTCTCCTCCATAGGTCCTTCTTTACCTTGTATGGTTGTGGTTTTGGCATTTTGCTTTTTGGTTTCAGTAGTTGGTTTATCTTGGTGTTTTGGTTGATTTATGTATGTCTGTTCTCTTTGGATGGTGTACCCTTGTATTGACCTTGGATCTCCAGTGTGTCTTAATCTTTCATATCCTTTTACTTCTACTTTAATCTTTCTTGTTGTGTTCCCGTGTGTGGGCCTGATGTTATCTCCTTAGCACGGTGGGTATTGAACTTTGGTTCCACAAGGTTGGGTGGTAGTGATTCTTATTACCATTGAGATCTGACAGTTCTTCTTAATGATTGGATGATCCTTGTGGCAGTTCTATCTTCCAATTTTTATGGAGACTTGTTAAGTTCCATGAGTTGTATATTTGTACCATATGTGTATATTGGTTGACATCCTTTTAGAGGATGTATTGCATTGTATTATTATGTATTATTGCATACCCTGCGACTTGTGTAGTGGATTCTGATTCATTTATGTATACCTTGGTTATCAGTTGTATATGTGATCTTATTATATGAGATAGATTTTAGATTCAGTTGATGTATCTTTTATGTTAGTTCTTTATAGTTTTTCTTCGTAGATTAGTTTTCTTATGTAATTCTATGTCAAGGAACCCTCGAGATTTGTACTCTTTGTTTGAGTTATGAGTATGTTATGTGTTTTATTGTATTGCTTCTGCGTTGCTATCATCTTTATTTGTAAACATTAAAAAAAATATTATCCTATTAACTTAGTTGCATGTTTAGGTCAGATTCTTCTAGGTTCCCTAGTGGGGCATTATATTATTCATCAGGTTGATGAGTTCCTAGTAATTGGTTGCAGTGATATTTTCTATTCCTAGTCACCAGTTGGTGTGTTTGATATCTCTGTCAAGTTATTTTCATCTCTGGAAGTTGCGATCGTGATAATGTGTTGGTGGGGTTTTAGACCAGTTTCCTATGATCACAACTCATTTGGAGTTGTCTCACATGAGTTATCATAGATTTCTTGGCAGGGAGTGTTGGAATTGGTTTGTGATGATGTTTTTGGCATTAATGTTTTGTCACCGATGTCAACATATGTTTCTATGGAGACAAAAAATCTAGTTATTATTATTTCTTTATGACTGAAAGAGGTGTACATATACTATACAGTTGACTTAGAATGAGAGAATATAGGGATGCATACAATGATGTGTGGTGATCTTATTCCTAACGTTGCATAGCTTAATATTGTCTATTTGATGAGTTACATATGTTTTAGTGAAGACTAGATATTGAACTATGACAATGATCTTTGACAGAGTTAGTCTCTATGTTTTGAGTATAACTTACGAGCGATGTGGATTCAGGTTATGTGAGATTAAGGGATGGAAAAAGACATGATAAGGAATGTTTTTAATGGGTCGCAAGTCATATGACTATTGGTGACTTGAGTTGTGGTGTGTGTTCTGGAGAAGTCCTATTTGGGGTCGACTTCAGAGATGTAGCGTGTATTATGGATTGCAAGCGTGGATTACAGATCTTGCATTATATTTGATGAATTGTAATTGATGTTTACTTATTATAGGTATTGTGTGTATCTTAGCAAGGGGTTAAATAATTATTTGTATATTGGGAAAGCTTAATTGGCTGACCTAATACATTATTGTAATAGAGTATATATGAGAGATATTTTCTTTTGAAAAGATGTATGTATGAAGAGAAGGTGATTGATAGAGATAGAGAAGTGTGGAAGCTGCAAGCTTGATTGTTGGTTGGATGTAGAGAAGAGTTTGTGATTATGTTGCTTCATTGGAACTAACCAAGCAATGACAATTTCTATCAAACAGTTTACTAGATTATATATTTTCTATATACACTTGTGTTTCAGACTGTAAGTCATGAGGGTGGCTTTAACCTTCTTTAGGAAGTGTGCCTAGGTAGTGAGACCACTGTTACTCTTGAATTCTAATAGGGTTGGTCCTTTAACATGGACTATGTACTGTAATGCATCAATAAGATTCTAACATGGCTAAATATTTTAACAGGGATACTATACTCTTTGTACATTATTTGTGGGTGCTAATTCCCACTGGGGTTTTATCTTTAACATGGTTTCCTCGACAAAAAAGGATTGTGTTATTGTGTTGGAATTTACTATGTTATCATTTGGATGAAAGTTTTGTTTATAAAGTTTAATGTTTAATAATCTATCTCACAACTAATTCACCCCCCTCTTAGTTGTGTTGTGGAATATTATTCCTAACAATTGGTATCAGAGCTACTGGTCCTTAGAGATAAAGTTTAACAACTTCAGGTGATCCTACAGATGGCTTACTATAGGAAGGATATTCCAAAGTTTGATCCTGAAAACTTTGATAGTTGGAAGAATAGAACAAGATGAGAACACATTTGCTATGCTTGGGAATCGACTAATGGATAATAACAAAGAATAAAGTACAAATGAAGAATGAGGATGAACTAGACAAGGATACTAATGATGAAAAGAAGGTATTCTCATTCAACATGGTCACAAGAGAATCATTGATTAGCACACTTTCTGAAGGTTAATTCATAGAGGTTAAAGATTTGGATTCTGCACATGACATTTGGACAAGATTGGAAGCACTCTATGAAGGAGCAATTTTATAAAGCATACGAAGTTGCAGAACTTGAAGAAAAAGATGGAAATGTTGAAAATGAGAGATGATGAAAATATTATAGTATATGCATAGAGAATTATTGAAGTTTTTATTGGCATCAGAAACTCTGGAGGCACTTACAGTGAGGAAGAAGTGATTGCAAAAATTCTTAGATCCCTGACACCTGTATACAAAACCAAAGTGCAAGCTATAGAAGAGATCATACCTTTGACACTGAAATTCAATAGAGAGATGTTGATAGGAAAAATAAGTACCTTTGAGACTATAGAGATGGGAGATTCATTACCTAAAGTTGAGTTAACATTCAAGGTGACTGTGCATAAACATAAAATGACTTTATCAGGAATCGTGAGCACAAGTAGTAGTGACCTAAAAGAAGAGCTCAATGAATATGCTGATGAATGGGAACATATACATGAAGAAGAAAGAAAGCTAAATGAAATTGTGGCCCAGATCACTAGAAGAGAAAAAAAGAGGCAATGGTAAGTTTGAAGGAAAACTATCTCTGAAATGTTTTTCATGCAATAAGATAGGTCATTTTGCATCTAGATGTCCTGCAAGGGTTCCAAAGCATAAATCTGCGTTTTATTAACCTAAGTATTCAAAGGATAAGGAATGTTATTATGCTAGTGAAGGTGTTTCTGATGATGAATCTCTTGATTATGATGAGAATTGATTTATTTCTATCAAGGATGAGAAACCTATACATGAAGAAAGAGCTTTAGTAGCTCGCGTTGAAAATAAATCTGAATGGGTTATAAACAATGGTTGTTCACACCATATGATTGGAGATAAAAATAAGTTTGTTAAGTTGAATAAGTATGATGGTTGTGTTGTGAGATTTGGTGAAATACTCCTGATCTTATCATTGGAGTTGGATCTATATCTTTGGACGGAAAGACCAATACTGACAATGTATTAGTTGTTGATGGACTTAAGCATACTTTGTTGATTGTTGGACAACTAGTGGACAAGAGTTATCAATTGAAATGCATTGATGGGAAATGTTCTATAAGAAGTAAGTTAGGAGACTTGATCACATATGGTACTAAATCTAGAGGTAATATATTTGAATTAAATACATTTAAGGCTTCTTGTTTTGTTGTGAGGGTTGATGACAGTTGGTTATGGCATAGAATATTTTGTCATGTTAACTTTGATAATATTATGAAGGAAAGTATGAATAATGAAGTTAGAGACCTACCAAACATTGTTAAACCATCTAACACCATGTGTAGAGAATATTTAATGGGGAAGAAGACTAGAAGAAGTTTTAAAAGAAAATCTTACTCAGCAAAAGGGAAGTTGGATCTAGTGCATACAGATCTGTGTGGTCCTACAAGAACAAGATCTTACTACAATGAAAGGTACTTTATAATTTTTGTTGATGAATTTTCTAGGATGATGTGGATTACATATTTAAGAGAGAAATCAAAGGCATTTGACAAATTAAAAATATTCAAAACAAAAGTTGAGAATGAATTAGACTTAGAGATAAAATGTTTGAGATCAGATAGAGGTGGTGAGTTTACTTCATATTTTTTCAATACCTACTGCGAAGAGAATGAAATATATAGATAGAAATCTACTCCTAGGACACCACAAAAAAATGGGATGGTAGAATGAAGAAACAAAATAATACTAGATGTTGTTAGAACTATGTTGATGGAAGGAAATGTATCACATGTTCATTGGAGATAAGATTTTGGTACAAATGCGTATACTTTGAATAAATTTTAGATCAGAGAAGGTACAAGTAAGACTCTTTATGAATTAAGATTTAATCATACTCCTACTATGAAATATTTTAGAATATTTGGTAATAAATGCTATATCAAAAGAGATGATGAGATAGGAAAGTTTGATGCTAGAAGTGACGAAGGGATCTTCCTTGGTTATTCCACTAAAAGTAAAGGCTATAAATATTTCAATATGAGATTGAGGAAGATGATTGAAAGTGCTAATTTGAGGATTGATGAAAATTTACAGATTCAAGAGAGAATGTATGACTATAATCAGAATATAGAGATCAAGGAGGTTACTGTAGATCAAGAAGAACCTTTTGAGATTGACTGTGAGATCGAGGTATGTCAAGATGATTCAAGTTATCCTACTAAAATTCCTAAGAATCTAAGGTATGTTAAGAAAAATCATCCCGAAGATCAAATTATTGGAGATGCTAATAGAGGAATGATGACAAGATCTAAATTAAGAGATGAAATTTGTTTGATTTCTCAAGTTGAACCAAAATCTACTGATGATGCATGTAGAGATGAATCTTGAACTAAAGCTATGCATGAAGAATTAGAACACATAAAGAAGAACAACACTTGGAATTGGTTCCAAGACCTAAAAATAAGAATGTTATAGGAACTAAATTGGTTTTCATAAACAAAATGGGCGAGGAAGGAACATTGGTAAGGAATAAAGCAAGACTGGTTTGTAAAGGCTACTTGCAACACAAAGGCATAGAATTTGAAGAAACATTTGCTCCTGTTGCAAGGTTGGAAGTAGTGAGATTATTTTTGGCTTATGCTGCACTTAAAGATTTTAAGGTGTATTAGATGGATGTGAAATCTACATTTTTGAATGGAGATCTAGAGGAAGAGGTATACATTGAGCAACCTAATGGATTTCCTTTAACAAAAGATGAAGACATGTTTTGTAAGTTGAAGAAAAATTTGTATGGACTTAAACAAGCACCCAAAGCATGTTATGCAAGACTGGATAGGTATCTACTTTGTCTTGGCTTTAGAAAAGGTAATGCAAACAACAATTTGTACTTAAGAACTAGTGAAGATGGAATTCTAATAATAGAAATTTTTGTTGATGATATTATTTTTGAAGGAAATGATGTGATGAGTAAAATATTCTCTAAAGAGATGTAAAATAAATTTGAAATGTCAATGATTGGTGAGATGAAATTTTTCCTTAGATTGCAAATTAATCAAAACAAGAGTGGTATTTTCATTTCCTAGACCACGTATCTTAATTAAATGTTGAAAAAATTTGGAAGGAATATTGTAAACCTGTTTGCACACCCATGGTGACTAGTTACAAAATTACTATTAATGATGAAACTTAGAGTGTTTTTTTAGACAAAGTACAAATCAATGATTGGAGGTCTACAATATCTAACTCACACCAGACCACATATTTCTAATGAACTTGGAATTGTGGCAAGATATCAAGAAGATCCTAAAGAGGCACACCTTGTTGCTGTGAAAATAATTTTCAGATACTTGAAAGGAACCATAGAATATGGGTTATGGTATGAAAAATTAGATGATTTAATTACATGCATTTACTGATGTTGATTGGGAAGGTAGTGTGGATGGAAGAAAGAGTACAAGTGGAGGAGCATTTTTCCTTGGGAAAAGGCAGATTTCATGGTTAAGTAAGAAGCAGGATTGTATATCTCAGTCTACTACTAAATCTGAGTATGTTGTTGCTGCTATAGATTATACACAATTTTTTTGGATGAAACAAATGCTGAAGGACATTGGAATAGTTTTTGGAGAGCCAGTGGTTATCCATTGTGATAGCACTAGTATAATGAATATGTTGAAGAATACAGTCATGCATTCAAAGACTAAACATATTTTAATTAAGTATCATTTCTTAAGGGACAAGGTAGCAGAGAAGGAGATCAGATTGGAGTATGTCAGCACAAAGGAACAAATAGCAGATATATTTACAAAACCTTTTCCAAAAGATGTCTTTGAGTATCTCAAAGGTATGCTTGGGGTGTGAGACCCTCCTTACAAGAACTAAATTAATGCATGAATGCATCAGTCTAGTGACTTTCAGAGATATATCATTTTTTGGACTTGATGTATGGATCTACTCCTCAGGGGGAGTGATCCCAGGAAATTTACATAACATATTTGGGTGATTTTGCACCTGGTTATTGTAGGCATGAAGATTTGAAAAAGCTACACCTTTCAGAAGAAAGAATCAAAGTTATGACACCCTTTTCCATTGTTGTCAAAGGTGGAGAGATTCTATGAGAAAATACCTACTGTTCAGGGAGAGTTGTGTTGATGATATTGAGAAGATTGTATTGAGAGAGTACTTTTGGGTTGATGGATTTTCTCATATGTTGCCATCAATGCCAAAGGGGGAGATTGTTGGAATTGGTTCCTGATGATGTTCTTGGCATTCATATATTGTCACTAATGTGAACATATGTTTCTATGGAGATAGAATAGAATGGTTATTACTATTGCTTTATGAATGACATAGGTGTACAGATACTGTATGGTTGATTCAGAATGAGAGAAGATAGGGATGTGTATAGTGATGTATGGTGATCTTATTTCTAAGGTCACACAAATTAGTATTGTCTATTCAACGAGTTACAAATGTTTTAGTGAAGACTGGATACTAGACTATGACAATGATCTTTGATAGAGTTAGTCTCTGTGTTTTGAGTATAACTTACAAGAAATGTGGATTCAGGTTATGTGAGCTTAAGAGATGGAAGAAGACATGATAAGGAATTTTTGTTATGGGTCTCAAGTCGTATGACAGTTGGTGACGTGAGCTGTGGTGTGTGTTTGGGAGAAGACCTATTTGGGGTAGACTTTAGAGATGTAGCCCATATTATGGATTGCGAGTGTGGATTATAGATCTTGGATTATATTTGATGAATTGTAATTGATTTTTACTTTTTATAGGCACCACGTGTATCTTAGTAAGGGGTTAATAATTATTTTTATATTGGGAAAGCTTAATTGGCTGACCTAATCAGTTATTGTAATAGGATATATATGAGAGATCTTTTCTTTTGAAAATATGTATGGATGAAGAGAAGGTGATTGATAGAGACAAAGTGTGGAAGCTACGAGATTGATTGTATGCTTCATGTAGAGAAGAGTTTTTGATTATGTTACTTCATTGGAACTGACAAAGCAAAGATTGTTTCTATCAGGAAGTTCACTGGATTGTATATTTTCTATGTACACTTGTATTTCAGAATGTATGTCCTGAGGGTGGCTTTAACCTTCTTTAGGTAGTGAGCCCACTATTACTCTTGAATCCTAAGAGGGTCTATCCTTTAACATGGAATGAGTATTGTAATGCATCAATAAGCTCCTAACATGGCTAAATCTTTTAACATGGATACTATACTCTATGTACATTATTTATGGGTGCTAATTCCCACCAGGGTTTTAACTTTAACAGGGTTTCCTCGATAACAAAGGATTGTGTTATTGTGTTGGAATTTACTGTATTATCATTTGGATGAAATTTTTGTTTATAAATTTTAATGTTTAACAATCTATCTCACAACTGATTCACCCCCACTCTCAGTTGTGTTATGGAATATTATTCCTAATAGGTAGCTATGTTATTCATATTTCTGGTTTAGTTGTGATTACCGCTTGGTTTCTAGAGGTTTCCATCTACATTTATTACCATTGGAGTTGAATGGAGTAGTATTCTAGAAGGATCTATGTGTGGCCAACTTGGTTGGTTGATCGATCCTTGTGAAACATTTATTTGGGATTTAGGCTTGCCTAGTCTGACACATTTATCTTGGGACATGTAAAGTTGGTTGAGGCCAACCTATTAGATGTTGTGTATACATTTAGGGCTTACACGCATTGTAGGAGAGAAGGGGAGGAAGTCTAGAGTAGATATGACATTAAGGATAGAGGTTTGATAGGCTAAGAGATTGGATAGGTCTAGGTATAGATCTGAGTTTAGTTTTTCATTGTATGTGGTTGAAACTGGGAAGGCCTTACAACCTGACATGTATGAAGAAAATATGATTAATAAAGTTGTTATTTGGCTTTAGAATCTTGTTGTTCTTTATATTTATTTTTTATTTCCATTGTGTAGTATATAGCTATAGGGTTTGGAAATCTCCATAGGGGATTCTCCATCCTTTATTATGTCAAGTGGTATCAGAGCATGGTTTGATCTTGTTATGGTGGCTACCAATCTAAATTCTAGAATTGTGGAATTCATGTGGCATTGTTGTGAGGTGGCAAAGATTGGATCTAACTCGCACTAGAAAAGGATTTGCACAAGGTAGATGGAAAGGAGATTTTTTTCTACTTGTTGAGTTTTTTTTATGAACTAGGGTTTTTTTAGGGTTTTGGGATCATCTTTGGTGAACAAATTGCTGAATTAAAAAAGGTTGTGAAGATGTTCAATAGATCGCCAAATGTGAGGTAGTTGGAATCTTGCAATCAGATTTCCAATTAGAGGTAGTTGCACTTTGGGAGAAAAGAGAAGAAGATGATGGGAAAGAGTGACCAGTTGGAAGAAGACAAGTTTAATAGTAGACTTGAAAGAGAGCTTGAGGACATTTTATTGTAAGCTGGAAGACATTTGGAAGATGTATAATAGTTGGAGTTTTTCGATAGGGTAGAGGATTTTTTAGCCTATGAAAAGGCTTGTTCATAGAAGAATAAGGAAAGCCAAGGTTTCTCTTGAGAAAGATGTAAATTTTGATGAGTTAAATACTAACATGTCAGAAGAGGTAGTAGATGAGGTAGATGTGGTTAGTTTTCATGAT
This sequence comes from Thuja plicata, assembly GCA_018584345.1. Classification (NCBI taxonomy): domain Eukaryota; kingdom Viridiplantae; phylum Streptophyta; class Pinopsida; order Cupressales; family Cupressaceae; genus Thuja; species Thuja plicata. The sequence goes on along the minus strand of MU224568.1, from coordinate 201,235 downwards.
GGATTTGATGTGGAAACTCTAGAGCATCTTGTTAGTAAAGAGTTTGTTGTTGAGGAGTTACTTATTGAGGGTAATTTTGTTGAAAATAATAAGGGTTTTCCATGTGAAGATGAACATGTCGTTGGTGAGAAGTCGTAGATGAATAATTTTATAGGTGTTGCAAATTTGCAAATGATGGTTGAGGATAAGTTAGGTGAAGATGGTGGACATATTGAATCCCTTGTTATTGATGAGTTGAAGGTTGAGGTAAATGAGATTATTGATGTTGTTTTGGTTAAATCGGTTGACATAGTTAAGAATAGTTTTCCTTTGGTTGGATTTGATGACCTAGTTAAATCAATTGGAGAGTTTGTTGTTATTGAGGATAGTAGTAAAGGTATTGATGCTGATGGATTAGATGATGAGTATGAGGTTGTTTTAGACATGGTTTTCATTTGTGATGATAAAAATGTTTATAATAGGAAGTTGCAGACTGAGGTGTGTCAGTTGAGTACTGATTTATTACAGAGATTACCTATATGGTGTGAAGGAATGTGTTTCCTGATTATGAGTACTAATTGGGTTGATTGTGTGAAAGAGGATGTGGTTTCTTATGTTGCAGTGTAGGTATGGAAAGAGGAGAAATATTTCCTTGATAGAGATAATTTTTTGAGCATGAGGATGGATGTAATGATGGTGAAGATGGGTACTGATATGAATACAGAGTTGCTGGTGATGGAGAGTGATGACTGGTTGAAAGATAAAGGTGGTGGATTCAGTGAAGTTCTTGATTTTCCTATTGCTGATGGACTAATGATAGAGTATGTTTAGTTGTGTGATGAGAGACTGATAATGATAAGTGGGTTTGTGAAGAAGGGTGCAAATCTTGTCCCTTGTTCAGATGTTGATCAGTTTAGTTCTATTTATGGATTTTTTGGCTGGATTGTTTTAGTGCAGAGGTTGTGGAGATCAAATCAGAGAAGGAAAAAATTTCTTATGTGTTGGTTCATTTGGAAACTGATGATTAAGATGAGGTGAAGTTCATATTTTCTTATGGAACCTAAGTGTGGGGAAAAATTTTCAACTTACGTTGTCTATCTGATGCAGGAGCATCTAGGGTTATTTGAGATATTGCATTATCTTGGAGTTATTCTCTTCAAGATTGAAGAAGTTGTTTGTTTCAAGGTAGTTTGTAGATACTCTGAGAGCGGTCAATCTATGGAGATGATAGGAGTGGTGAAGAGGGTTTGCTCCTATTTTTTCATAGAGTCTATGTCTATGATCATGCTTCTCGAGGTGGAGTGGTTTATGAGATATTGTCACCTATTGGTCATCTATTGGTTGTAATCACCTAAAATTGGTCTAGTAAACCTATAGCCCCTATTTTTGATTAATTGGTCTTAATAAATCTTAAATCAAAGACATTCATAAGCTAGACCCTAAACCCTAATTATGAGAGAATTTAATCAAATTTACTTACATGGTGTTAATCCTAATTTGTTGAATAAAATTATCAACCAACAAGCCTAAAATACTAAAATTGTGTAAAACATTGGGATAAATAAAAAATTCCTAAAGTCCCTTTTAAATCAAAAGAACCCATTCACATGTGTGTGAGCACATTGAAAATCAAATAAAAACAAATAAAAAAGGGGAAAATATCAATTTTGTCTTATTCTCCACAAGGTTGACTAACCAAATCACTTGGATCAAGCTCACATGCATTGAGGACATTTTCATCTCCACCGTTGCGCATTTACTTTTTGCTTCTTAATCTCAACTGTTCATCTCTTGGATTTTCCTATAAAAGAGATAGCTCCCTTGCTCAACAAAACCAATAATATTTAGAGTAGAGTTATAATGCTATTTTCATTCTAGGGTTTTATTGTGATTTTTTAGTTCTTTCTCTCATAGTAGTTTCCTTGCTTATGAATTTGTAGTTTCATTTCTTAGCTTAATGGAATCTTAGATTCCTTTCATTTATTAATGGTAGATGCATTTCTTATTTCATTGATATTTTACACTTGCATTGTAGGTCATTCTTCATGGTTACCATGCATTTAGTTTGATAGTTCATGCATTTCATTGTAAAAGCTTTTGAGTTTAGAGTATGCAAGCACATGCATCTTTCTCATTCTTGCATTTGAATCTTCCATCTTGAGGTAGTCAAGTCACTAATTCTCTATGTCTAATTTGATGGGAATTCATGAGAATCACACTTTCTTAAAGTAGGAAGCAATAAGATGATTTCAAGGGTGTTTATGAAATATTTTGATCCTTTCTTTAATGTTAACCCTTTTTGATGTAATGATTTACTGAAGTGTTTGGTTGCAGATTTGATCACACATTTTACCACACACACATTTGGCACCCAACCTAGGGTAGAAAAATTAAAAAAATTTTGCTTCCTTTTTTACGATTTTTCATATTTTGACAAAACTACGTTCATCGTCGTGCGAAGCTTGATTCCAGATTGTACGACAATTTAGTGGAAAATAGTTTGTCATATGGTGATGGACCTTCTATCATACAAGTCTACTTTTTAGTTTTTTTTTTGTTTGATCCTATTAGATTTTTTGCATGGGCTTTTATTGATACCTGTTTTTATCATATTTCAGCATATAATTTATTGTGTGAGTTTTAGTGATAGTCTACTCTCTGAGATTTGTCATTTCAAGAACAAAGAGTGTTTTTAGGGGTCTTATTGAGATGATTTTAATTTTCTAAACCCTATCATGGGTTGTATGATATTTTTTCTCCCTATTTCTATAGTTGAACTAGTTTTTGCAGGATGTCTTTTATGAAGATTCGCTTGAAAAAGTCTCACTAGCACATAATTTGCAAATATTACTAACATTTTTGTGCTTGTAGGATGCTTTGAAAGAAAGAAAAGTTGTGAGACTACTAACTCTTGTATTTGCAAGTTTCCTTGTGATTTTATCAACCAAAAAACCATGTGCTTTCTTAGATGGTTTCTTAGGATCCTAGTTTCATTAGGGTGTTTCTTGTTTGGGTTGAATTGAACACTAGGGGATTATGCTCTTCTTTCTTTGGGAGAATAAAAAACCCAAAAATGTTTGATTAAGCTTAGGTAAACAATACTTTTATTTTGGGAAAATCAAGTGTGCTTGGCGTGTTTGGGAGAAACAAAGGGAAATAGGAGAGTATACTCTTCTCCTCTTTGAAGGAGAATCAAAAATCCCGACCTTCCATTTTCTATCCATTTCTTTCTTGCATTTACCTTTAGAGGGCCTTCCAAGAGAGACATCTTTTGGGAATGGACCAAGTGGGGAACAAGTGAACCGGGTACTCTGCCCCACTATAATCAAAAGCTTCCTCCAATATAAAGAGAGGGAAGAGTTATCTATTTTATAATTCTAATGCCTCTTCATGTGTAGGGCCTAGTTGCCTCAAACTTGCTAATCAAGACTATATTTGACCAGGTGCTTGTAGGGCCATTTTGGTCTCAGTATTTTTTACAAGACTACAAGTGGAGTACATTCAACTTGTGTAGGGTTGAGAGGTCTCAATATTGGTTGCAAGACTATACATTTTGGGTGCTTGTAGGGATATATGACTTAATTTCTCTTTTGAAACTACAAGGGATAGTCATGAACATATGTCCTTACTAGACAATTTTAGATAGAGGCTACCCGACTTACCTCTGAAAGTATCATAATATTTGTGCAAGGATCGATCCAAGTAGATTAGCCAGATCATATAAATATTTTTACACTCATCATATGTATTCCTAAAGGAATTTTAAAGCATGAGTGTGGCATGAGGGAGCTTATGCAATTCAAGCATTGAGTCTCTTTTCAAAACCCACAACGTGCATAGTCTTGGAAAAATCCAACATCACTTTTGTGTGAAGCAAAGGAATATTAAGCATGGGAAAAGATTTTGATACTAAGCCAAATTGACTCTAGGGATAGAAAGTGTTTGATCATCCTCTCTTTGTGTTTGATGTGTTTGAATCACTTGAAACTTGACACTTCCAAAAAAAAAACACTCTTGACAACACATCACCTCTCCAATAACAGACATTTGAGAAAATTATTGTTGATCAATTGATGAATATTTGATGGAGATGATGAAGACCAAGTGATATCATGTATCATGATTGTAGAAATGGTTAGATCAGTTATTGTTTTGTCATTGATGTCAAGAAATCAAGATTAATTGATTTTTATTATGTTACCATATTTTAAGGGGAGAGCTTAAATGGGTGACAAATACAAATCAGATAATGATGAAGTAATGATGATATAGTTGTTTTCTACTATATATTTGATGTTATCAAATCAGTACAATTGATTGATCAAATCAAAAATTGCAAAGAATTAAAGTTATGACTGAAAGAGTTACTTTACTGAGATAGACATAGTCAGTTGGTAGAATGTTATGTGAGTCATTCACAGTTACCAAACACTGAGTGAAAGTCAAGCACCAAGCACCGAAGATGAGTTAGACACCAAGCAGTGAATGAAGTTTATTATTTAGTTGCAAAGCAAGTTTTACCGAGTATGAGATATTGATTGTAAATGATAATAAGATCTAATTGAATGCGAAGCGATGATGAGATGAATGAGGAAATGGATTAAATGAATATTTTTAGAAGATCTATGAATGGGAAGAGTTCCAATAAAATTTCAAGTCTGAGGTAAAAATGAAATGGTTTACCGAGTTGAGATTTATGAAGAAGATGATCGAACAACTAGCAAAAATGAAGGAAAATCAAATTAAGGAGATTAAGAGGAAAAATTATGTCTGTATAAAGAATGATAAATTACTAGAGATTACAGAGGCTAGAAAATTGAACAAAGAAGAAGAAGATGAAGAACAACATTTACCAAGCAAAAATAGAAACAGAGATTGAAGAATCTATAGTCTGAGAAAGAGATCAATGGAGTATGTGATGCCAATATTCAATTGAGCATAAAGGATATAACACAAGAAAAGTTAGTTTCTATATTTACATATCAAAGTTTATTGTTTCTTATTAATATTTGTAACTAAGACATCTCTTAACCGAGTGGATTTAATAGTCCTATATGTAAAACCTAAACTTAGGTGACATTCCAAAAGAGTGTTTAAAGACCTCTAACAAGGCCACAACTAACAGCATAAAGATCTTAACATATCTGAGGTAAATCCCCTAATAGGGTCACATTTAGCAAATATGTTTGTAATCTTTAACATGATAAGTTGTTAACTAAGCGTTCTTCAGAAGGGTAGATTTTTATTGTGGGTTACAATTCCCATAGAGGTTTTTCCCAAATTGGGTTTCCTCATTAAATCTGGTGTCAACCAAATTAAATCTGGAGTTGCGCGAGTTAATCTGATGATGCTAAGTTTTAATGATTGATTTACATATATGAGATGCATTTCTGTTTAATTTATTGAGTTATTTGGTGAATTGGTTGTTTACTGTATTCAGTATTACCGAGTGAATCAGAGAGTTTATTTTTAAGTGTTTAAGTTTTGATTTGTATGATTCACCCCACTTCTCAGTGGACCAATAATTGGTATCAGAGCTAAGTTACTCTAAAGAGATAAGTTTAGAAGGACTTGAGTCAATATCTAAAGATGTATAAGAGGGAAGCACCAAAGATGAATATGGATCATTTCTCTACATGGAAAAGTAGGATGAGATTGCATGTGTCTAGAGTAGGAGAATATGGACTTCACTTTCTTAATAATGAATATGTGTAATCACCTAAAAATGGTCACATAAACCCTAGACCCCCAATCTCACCAATTAATCAAGAAACCCTAATCTTGATTAAACCTAAGTCCTAAATCAAACAGGCAATTATCAAATTTGAACTGATCTGACCTAAACCCTAGGTCCTAATCAATCATCTTACTTGATTAATTAATTA
>MU224568.1:129188-178373 GCA_018584345.1 Thuja plicata | reverse complement strand
ATTTATTAAAAATGCATATGACATCATCAAATCCAGTTAACTGATTTATCAAAATGGAAACAATCTAGTTCCACTCAGTTAACTGATTCTCCACTATTTATCATTTTGGAAACATTTCAGTTAACTATGAACTGATTTTGGAAGTTTCCAAAATAACTGATCAGTCAGTTCATTCAACTGACTCTCTCGACCAATTGAATCACTTGCACATGGATTGTGCTTCTTCAATCGAATTTGGGCCACTCTTTTTGTTCAATCTCGACCCTCAATTCGAGAGAGATTTCTATAAAAGAGAAACTCTTTTCCTTCACAAAGGATCCTAATCTTTTAATTAAAGTTATTATACTACATTTTTATTAGCATTCTTAGCATTCTCTCATTTAGCTAATATTATTGTTTACTTTTATGTTAATCATGCAAATCTAATCTTAGAGCATATTTCAATTGGTGTTTTAAAATCAATCTTACACACTCAATTTGGTGCTTCTAAATGAATCCTAATTAGTCTTGGATGAATAAAAAACTGTATTTGCATTTAGATTAATCATTTATTTTCATTATCATAGCTTTGAAAATCCTTTATTTAGGTCTTCGATGTAGTTACTAAGCTTGCAATGACCTGAGAGCAAGCTCATAAACCTGCCTTCTAGAAGGCAACAGGTTGACTCTTTCAGACATGCAGGGTGAATGAATCAATATTCATTCCTGTATGTAGCTGAAGAATAATGACCATGTTGAAGTTTTCTACTAAATCAGAGGCCCACATTTAGCTCACACAATATGTAGTACCGACTACTGTACCTTTGACAATCAGTGAGAAAAGACAAAAATAAGAACACACACACACACACACACACACACACAAGTTATGATTGAGATTTATTCTACACTTATCGACCAGGAATATGATGAACTTGATGGTTGCACTACTTCAAAAAATGTGGGATAAGCTTATTTTGACCTATGGTGGAGATCAACATGTTCAGAAAGCTAAAGAAAAAATTTTGAGAGGAAAATTTGAATCTATGAGGATGAAGGAAGGAGAGAACATAATACATTACATAAAAGACTTAAGGTGACTATTAATTCTATTAGAGGAGCTGGTGGGATCATAACAAAGGATTATGTTACAAGAAAGATGTTGAGAACCCTACTATCGAGCTATGTTATTCATGTATCTTCTATACAAGAGCTAAGATCTATACCCCAGATGAATGTTTCACTGGATACTACTATTGGTAAGTTAACTGCATTTGAGTTGAATGATTTTGACAATAGTTTTCTTGCTACTTCTAAAATTGAGTCTACATTTAAGTCTACTTTAAAGATTGGAAAAGATAGGGAAGCTACAGCCAGAGATGGATATTTGAGCAGTGCTAGTGAGAAATTTTATAGTTGTACTGAAGGTCTTGAGAGTTATTTACTGAATGTGATGAGAATAAAAGAAAATTTGAAGCTTTGTTGGCTAGAAGGCTACAAAGAGGCAAAGGAAAATACCAAGGTAATTTACCATTGAAATGTTTTAATTGTGATAAAATTGGTCACTTTGCATCTAACTATCCTAAGAAAGATAAGGAGGAAAAGAAAGATAACAAAGATAAGGACAAAAGAGAAAAAAAATTCAAGAGATACAAAGACTACAAAAAAAAAGTTAATAAATCATGTCATATTGCTAATGAAGAACTAAGTGACGATGATTATTTTGATAGTGATGATGGAAAATAAGTTGTTTATGTTTCTATTAAAGATGATTCTCATGAAGAAGAACCAAGAGCCCTAATATCACAAGTAAGTAAGAATGAAACATGGATTATAGATAGTGGTTGTTCACATCACATGATTGGTGACACACTTAAGTTTATTTCCTTTGAAAAGTATGATGGAGGATTTGTTAGATTTGGTAATGATGCTCCATATCCTGTGAAAGGAAAAATTTGTATAATTCTACTGAATAACACAAGATGTGATGATGTTTATTGTGTTAAAGGATTAAAGTATAATATGTTGAGTGTTGCACAACTGATTAATATAGGTCACTGATTGGAACTTCAATATTGAAAGGTGAAGATATTTGATGAGAAGGATAATCTGATTGCTAATGGAGAACAACCTAAAAGTAATTTATTTTATCTTCATGCTTCTATGAAGAGTTGCCTGTTTGCTAAACTTGAAGATGTTTGGTTATGGCACAAAAGGCCGTGTGATGTTAATTTTGACAACTTAATCAAAGTGAGTAAGAAGAATAGAGTAAGAGGACTACCAAGATTAGAAAAACTCGAGAATTCTATGTGTAGAGAATGCCAGATGGGTAAGATGACTGAATCTAGTTTTTCAAGCAAAACTTATGTTACACAAGCAAATTTTGGATTTAGTACATACTGATTTATATGGTCCCATGAGGACTCAAAGTTATAATGGAGACACCTATTTTATTTTATTTGTGGATGATTATTCTAGAATGATGTCTGTAATATTTTTAAAAGAAAAATTTGATGCATTTCAAATGTTTAAGTGGTATAAGGCCTGAGTTGAAAAAGAAACTGGAAGACAGTTGAAATGTCTGAGATCCTACAGAGGAGGTGAGTTTAATTCTGATGAGTTTACATTGTTTTGTAATGAGAATGGAATTAAGAGACAATCATTAGCACCATGGACACCACAACAGAATGGGATTGCTAAGAGAAGAAAAACATCTATTGTTTATTATGCTAGGACACTGATGATTGAAAAAGGAGTTTCACTAAACTTTTGGAGAAAAGCTGTGAGTACTGCTGTTTATACATCGATCTGAGTACAAATGAAGAAAGGTACCAACAAGACACCTTATGAAATCTAGTATGAACACAAGCCTAATGTTAGTTACTTAAAAATTTTTGGGAGAAAATTCTATATTCTGAAAGATTCTAGAGAAGGAAATTTTGATTCAAAAGTAGAAGGGATATTCTTAGGATATTCTACAAGGAGTAAAGCTTATAAATGTTTGAACAAAGTTACTAACAAAATGGTGAAAAAAGAAAATGTAAGAATTGATGAGTTTGTAGAAAGGAATGAAGAAGATAGAAATAAGGAATCAAAAGATTATGAGAATTTTGTATTTTTTCAACCTGATTTTCCTGATACCTTACCGAGAGCACCTACCAAGGAGGAAGATGAAGAAGGAGATCCACAACCGAATGTTAATATTGAAGAACCGAGAGATACCAAGCCTATTTTGGAAAAGTATGTGAGAAGGCACCATTCCCCAAGATATATTATTAGAAATAAGGATGCTGGAGTGATGATTAGAAGCAAGGTAAGAGACAATACATATTTGATATCTACATTTGAGCCAAAAAAGTTTATGAGGCACTAGATAATGGAGATTGGATGAAAGCAATGAAAGAAGAGTATGATAAAATTTAGAAAAAAAAGACATGGACATTAGTACCCAGGCCCAAAGACAAATATGTTATTGGTACTAAATGGATTTTCATAAAACAAACTGAATGAGCATGGAGAAGTTATCAAAAATAAAGATAGATTGGTTTGTAAAGGTTATGCACAAGAAGAATGTATTGACCATGGAGATAATTTTGCACCTGTTTCTAGATTGGAAGGAGTTAGAATAATTCTATCTTATTTTTCTTACAATGGATTCAAGCTATATCAAATGGATGTTAAGTCTACATTTCTTAATGGGATACTTGAAGAAGAAGTATACATTGAGAAACCTGAAGGATTTATTGAAAACACAAACAAGAACAAGGTATGTAAGTTACATAGAGCTTTATATGGTTTGAAACAAGCACCCTGAGCATGGTATGAGTGATTTCACTCTTATCTAATCAAAATAGGATTTTAAAGAACAAGTGATAACAATAATGTTTACTTGAAATGTGACAGTGATAATAAAGTTTTGATTGCTGTTAATTTTGTTGATGATATTATTTTTGGAGGCAATGACACTTTTTGTAAAGGATTTTTTGATGAAATGAGAAAAGATTTTGAAATGTCAATGATTAGAGAGATTAAGTTCTTCCTAGGTCTACAGCTACAACAAGTTACTAGAGGGATCTATATTACACAAGCCAAGTATATCAAAGAGAATCCATGATTGGTAAATTGAAGTACATTGTTCACAACAGACCTAATATAGCACACACTTTTGGAATTGTTGCCAAATTTTCTTTGAATCCAAAAGAAAAACATATGTCTACAGTAAAAATAATTTTGAGATATCTGAAAGGCACAAAAGAATTTGGTTTACTATACAAGAAAGGAGGTACTTTTGATATGCAAGTCTACATTGATGCAGATTGGGTTGGAAATATTGATGATAGAAAAAGTAATAGTGGAGGCACATTCTTTCTAGGTGAAAGAATGGTTACATGGCTGAGCAAGAAACAAAGTTGCATTTCATAGTCTACTGCCGAGGCTAAATATGTCGCTACTTCTATGAATTGTGCAAATATAGTATGGATTAAGCAATTACTTGAAGGTTCGCAAGAAGATATCACATATTTGGTTACTATTTTTTGTGATAATACAAGTTCTATTAATATATCAAAGAACCCAGTTATGCATTCAAATACCAAGCACATTTCTATCAACTATCACTACTTGAGAGAACAAGTTCAAGAGAAAAATGTGAGATTGGAATATGTGAATTCAAAAGAACAATTGTCTGATATCTATACAAAGCCACTACCTAAAAATGCTTTTGAGTATCTAAGAGGTAAATTAGGGGTTCTTCCCCTATCCAATGTTCATTAAAGAGCATGAGTCATGTTGCATCAATTCTATATTTCATTAGAATATCTATTTCTGAATTGATGTTAGTATGACACACTTTAGGTGATTCCTAAAGTTGTGAAAAGATTTTAGTATGCAATGATTTATGAGTACATGTCAGGTATAATCCACTACTGGAAAAAGTTTTTAAGAGTATGAATTTTTGGCATTGTTGTCAAAGAGGGAGAGAATCAATTGATGGCATTTATCCTTAAGGGAGATATTGAGAGAGAATGAATTTCTAATATTTACTCATGAAGGAGAATTAAAATGTATGTTACAGAAACATAAGATTTATCCAAGAGGGAGATTCAGCTCAGAGATCAAAGCAGAAATAGAAATATCAACTCAGAGGGAGTACAATTATGTATTGAAGAGTTGCAATCATCAATTTTTATAACACTTTTATAGTGGTTTCCATCAATGCCAAAGAGGGATATTTTTGATCAAATGATGAATATCTGATGGAGATGATGAAGATCGAGTGATACTGAGTATCATGATTGTAAATGGTTAGATCAGTTATTTTTTTGTCATTGATGTCAAGAAATTGATTAATTGATTTTTATTATGTTACCATATCTTAAGAGGAGAATTTAAATGGGTGACAAATATAGATTAGAAAATGATGAAGTAGTGATGATATAGTTGTTTTCTGTTGAAGACAATTATTCAATTATGTATTGCCATTGATTTTACACATGTATTTACACTTATGTAGTGATGTTACACAAATGTCTATATTTAGACCGAGCACAGTTGGTGAAATAGAATGAGTTGTTTTAGTGTTGACTGAGTTCAGTCGGGTATTGAAGAAATTTAGTGTTGACTGAGTCACTTGGGCATTTCAGTCATGGTCAGACATTCAATGCCTGTCGACTAATAGTGATTTGCATTTTATAATTAATTTTTTATATGAGGCCGATTGAATTGTGATTTATTATTTAGAAGTATATTCAAGCCGACTTGACAGGGCTTACCATATATATGAAAGGTCAAGTTTGGATTTAATGTGAGCAAGTGAGTGTGTAAAAGTTGAAGACAAGCAGAAGTGTAGAATTCTGTGACATGAAGAGTGAAGGCAAAATCATATAGGATTCTGATTGAGTACATATTACTCAGAGCTACAATAGAACATCTGATCAGAAAGGATCCATTCATAATCAGAACAGAGATCTGAATCAAAAAAGACAATTTCTTACACATACAGGTCAATTCATTTTTACTCTCTAACAATTGTAGCAGTGATCTCAAATATCTTAAAAGAGTAGACTTAACAGTATTTTTGTAAATCCTCTCACAAGGTAGCATTTCTATGTTGAAGTGTTGAAGACCTCTAACAAGGCCACTCCTCATAGGGTGATTAAATCCTTTAATAGGGTCACACCTAACTGTGTATTATTGTAACCTTTAACAAGGTTGGATCCTAACATGGCTCACTTCAGAAGAGTGAAAAACAATAACTAGTTACATTGGTGTTTTTCCCATATTGGGTTTCCACATTAAATATTGGTGTCACCTATGTATATGTTATTTGTTTTATGCTTTATGTTTCTGCACTTAATCACTAAAGTATAATTACATTGGATATTATAAAGATTGCTTTGACACCCGAGTTATAGAAGAATATCTTAATTGACCGAGTAATAGTGTTAAAGTATTTAAGACATCTAAGGGACAAAGGATTTGTTTTGGAGTAACTGATTCACCCCTCCCCTCTCAGTTACTTATCTCATTTCCAACAATTGGTATCAGAGCTTAAAATGCTTTCAGAGAAGGTTTCAAGACCTAAGCTAAAGATTAGAGATGTCTTATAGAAGGGAGATCCCAAAGCTAAACAAAGACAACTTCCTAACATGGCAAGAGCTGATGAAGCTACATCTATCTATTATCAGTGAGGCTGGTTTGCAAGTTTTGGAAAGAAAATATGTGGAACCAACATCGACTATGACTGTGGAACATATGATGGAACAGAAGCTTCATAACATAATTATGATTGATATAGCTTCTTTACTCAGCTACTCAGAATTTGATGAAGTCAAGGACTGCCCTACAGCCTATGATATGTGGAATAAATTACAAGACATTCATGGAGGAGATGCAAATGTAAAGAGAGCCAAAGAAGAAAGTCTAAGAGGGCAATTTAACCATATGAAAATGAAAGAAGGAGAATACATTACAAGATACAATCAAATAATCAAGAATATTGTGAGTGCCATCAGAGCTACAGGTGGAATAATTGAAGGTACAATAGTGGTTAGCAAGGTACTAAGAACTTTACTTCCTATCTATGCTATTAGAGTTTTAGCTATTCAAGAAATGAGGTGCAATAAAGATATAAATCTGGATACAATAGTGGGAAGGCTTAAAACTTTTGAGATGGAAAAATTTGGCAATTACTCTCCTAGCTCTAGCAATCTTGAGTCTGCATTCAAAGCTAAATTAAATCTTGGTAAGAAGGATAGATACTGAAAAGGGAAGAAGATTGAAAGTGACAGTGATGATGAATCTGTTGATGAAGATCTTGACATTATTGAATCATTACTTGCAACAAGAGCCACAAAAGGAAAATACCATTGATTTGTTTTTCATGTAATGAGGTTGGTCACATTGCTGCAAAGTGTCTGAACAAAGAAGACAAAGATGAGAAAAATTTCAACAAATTCAAAAACAAGAAAGATTTCAAGAACTACAAAAGCTACAAGGATAAAGGTAAGAAGTCTTGTTATATTTCTAAAGATTCTGATAGTGATGAAGAAGAAGATAAAATGGTTTATATTTCTATTAAGGATGAGTCAGATGAAGAAGATGAAAAGACATCACTTTTCTCACACATAAATAAAAATGACACATTGATAATTGATAGTGGTTGTTCTCATCACATGACTGGTGATAAGACAAAATTTGAACATCTTGAACACTATGATGGTGGGAGTGTTAGTTTTGGGAATGATGAACCTTTCCCTGTAAGAGGAAAAGGTTGCATTATTCTGAGAGAAGGAATCAAATGTGATAATTCTTATTGGGTTGAAGGATTGAGGAGAAATCTACTCATTGTAGCATAGCTAAACAACATTGGCTTCAAGGTAGAATTCATGAATGGTAAGGAAAAGCTCCTAGATGGTAGAGGGAACCAAGTCATAGATAGAAGGAACCAAGTCTTAGATAGAGAAACCTGAGTCACAAACATAGGGAACCAAGTCACAGACAGTGGAACCCGAGCATCAGACAAAGGAACAAGAAATAATATTTGAGAATGGCAGACCTAGTGGATCAAGTCTAGAATCTAGAATGAAGGATCTAGTACTTTCAAAATATGTTAGAAGGCATCATGCACCTGATAAAATAATTGGAGATCAGACAGAAGGTGTAATGAAAAGGAACAAACTCAAAGGTACATGTTTACTATGTGAATTTGAACCTAGAACTGTTGAAGATGCATTGAATAATGAAAGTTGTATAGAAGCAATGAATGAAGAAATTGAGGAGATTGAGAAGAAAAAAACTTGGACTCTTGTGCCTAGGCCAAAGGACAAGAATGTGATTGGAACCAAGTGGGTTTTTAGAAATAAGATGAATGAAAATGGTAAAGTTTCTAGAAACAAGGCCATACTAGTTTGTAAAGGATATGCTCAAGAAGACGGTATTGACTATGGAGAAACTTTTTCTCTTGTTGAAAGACTTGAAGGAGTCAGAACTCTTCTGGCATATGTTTCATATAAAGGATACAAAGTATATCAAATGGATGTGAAATCTGCATTTTTGAGTGGAATCCTAAAAGAAGTCTACATTGAACAACCTGAAGGATTTTTTGATCCTAGCAGAAGGAATATGGTTTGCAAGCTGTACAAAGTATTGTATGGACTGAAGCAAGCGCCTAGAGCCTGGTATGAAAGACTACATAGCTATCTAGTAAGTATTGGATTTTAGAGAACCAATGATAAAAGTAGCCTGTACATCAAAGAAGGACCACAGAACAAAATACTGTTAGCAGAGATATTTGTTGATGACATATTATTCACTGGTTATGATGACCTATGCAAAGCATTCTCTGTAGCTATGAGTAAAGAATTTAAGATGCCTATGTTTGGTGAGATCAAATTCTTTGTAGGATTACAAGTACATCAAATGAAGGATGGTATCTACATTACTCAATCAAAATATATCAAGGAGATACTTAAGAAATTTGGTATGGACGATTCTAAACTTGTTGGAACACCCATGTGTACTGGACATAAATTGTTTAAGGATGATGATTCAAAAGAGGTAGACCAGACCAACTATAGATCCATAATTGGAAAATTGAAATATGTTGTTCACACCAGACCTGATATTGCATTGGCAGTTGGTATTGTTGCAAGATTTTCAGCTAATCCCAGAGACAATCACCTAATTGCAATCAAAAGAATTCTGAGATAACTGAAGGGTACTGAAGACTATGGTTTATGGTATAAGAAAGGTGGAAACTTTGAAATAAAGGCATTCACTAATGCTGATTGGGCTGGAAGTGTCAATGATAGGAAAAAAAATAGTGGTGGAGCTTTCCTTCTTGGAAAGAGGTTAGTGTCTTGGACTAGCAAGAAATAGATTTGTATATCTTAGTCTAGAGCAGAGGCATAATATGTTGCTGTAGCAATGAACTATTCAAACATCATATGGATCAAGTAGTTGTTGTCAGGAATGAAGGAAGAAGTAAAAGAATTAGTTATTATCTACTGTGACAACACCAGTGCCATTAACATTTCAAATAATACTTTGATGCACACCAAAACCAAGCATATAGAAATAAAGTATCATTTTTTGAGGGAATTGGTATAGAATAAAGAAGTAAGGTTGGAATATGTGAATACCAAAGAACAAGTTGTAGACATATTCACCAAACCTTTACCTAAGGATGCATTCTTGTATCTTAGAGGAAATCTAGGGGTGCTTCTGATGTAGGAGCATCTTGGGTCCTTGGCAATCCTGCTCAACCAAAAATATGTTGACTGCATTTCTTAGATTGTTCTTTGTTGCTCGGTATGCTTTTCGAGTTGCTCAGTCATGTTTGTTGTTGTTTATCGGCTCTTCTTTGGCCAAGTTCTCTGTTGCTCGGTCATGCCCTTGCCGAGTTGGTTTATTCTAGGAGTTAAGGCTATGGCCGACTTCTTCATTTAATTTTCATTGTTGGATTTATTTGGGATCTATCTTGGGATCCATGTGGACCTAAATCTATATCTCTCCTTTGGGTTTTGAGTGGCGACTTCCTTGTTGGTCTCTTGTATATATTCTTTTGTATGTTCTTAGTTTGGTAGCAAGTCTTAGAGAAAGAATACAAATGTTAAGATATTGAAGATCTAAGATCTATATTGCTAGAAGATCGAATTGTAATACATTTCTTTGTATATGGCCGTAACCACAAAGACTTTACAGCCTGGTATGTATTAAGTTTGATGATTTGATAATAAAGATCTCTGCAATCTCTTCTCCTACTATGTGTGTTGTGTTAATTACGCATAGTATCTACAAGCTAGATGGTTTTGGGTGTGACCTAGGCCCCATCTCCAGCCTCCTTGCGTTAGGTGGTATCAGAGTGAGTTGAGATCCATGGCTCCTTCTTCTAAACTCTAAAGATATTTGTTGTAGGGTGGAAGGTTGCAATCTTACCTACAATTGTAGAGAGTTTCAAGATGGTTCATGGGAGAGGAAATGCTGATCAAGGTCTGGCTGATATGCTTAAACAGATGGCTGCAAGATTAGAAGCTGTTGAGACATCCCAACACAGAGGAAGACATCTTGAAGATGTTAGTGATGATGAATTTGAAGAGGTTCAAGGTGAAGCTGCACCTGCACCTGTGATGGATCAAGAAGAGGAAAGATTCCTGAGAGCTTTGACAAGTTTGAAATCCACACCTCAGTTTAATCCTCCTGAGTATAGTGGAATTTTTTTTTTTATGAATTGATTGGCTGGATCACTGAGATGGAAAAACATTTTGAATATGAGAATGTTGAAAAAGATAAGAAGGTGGAGATTGCAAGCACAAAATTGAAAGGTCATGCATCCTTATAGTGGGAACACCTACAATTGGACAGAAAGAAGAAAGGTAAAGACAAGATCAAGGTATGGGATAAGATGGTTAACAAATTGAAAGGAAAATTTCTACCTTGTGATTATCATATTAACCTAATTTGGTGAATGCAAAGTTTGAAGTAGAAGGAAAAATTAGTCAATGACTATACTGAGGAATTCTATAGATTAGACATCAAATCTGGACATGTTGAAAATGAAGTGGAAATAGTTGTAAGACACATGAATGGCTTGAGAAGTTCCACACAAGATGAAATCAGTTTGGTCAAAATGGAAGGTATTGAAGAGGCATATCAATTTTCCCTAAAATCTAAAGAAAAGTTGAAAAGAAGATATGAACAAAGAAAAAGAGGCAGAGGAGGTAGATTCCGTAGAGGAAGAGGTAGATCTCATGGTGAAAATAGTAGCTCTGAACTAGACAAGTCAAATACAGACACTAGTCAAGACAAAGGAAAGAATGAATGTAAAGGTGGAAATTCATACTAAGGAAGAGGAAATTATTCCAGAGGTGGATATAGCAGAAGAGGGTTCAAAGTAACTTGTTACAATTGTGGTGAAGAAGGACATAAATCCTTTGAATGCACACATGAAAGAAAGAAAGGTGGTAGCAGTAGTAGAAATGCATTGATCCAAGAGGAGACATCCAATGAACCTGAAAATAACCTCATGATTAGAAGGAAACTATGGAGTGAGAAAGATAAGCAAGATCCTATCAGGAAAAGTTTGTTCAAAACCAGATGCAGAGTTGCTGACAAGGTTTGGAAAGTCATTGTTGATAGTGAAAGCTCAGAGAATATGGCATCTAAAGATATGGTTGCAAATTTTTCGTTGGAGAGGATGAAACATCAAAATCCCTACAAGATCTCATAGATTAAGGATGGGCATACCTTAATGGTGAGTGAATAATTTTTTGTGAATCTGAAAATTGGAAAATACTATGATAAGGTGTTGTGTGATATCATGCCTATGGATTGTTGTCATATTTTGTTGGGTATACCTTGTAAATATGATAGAAATTCTATAAATGATGGAAGGTTGAATAGATATTCTATTTGGGTTGATGCAAAGAAGCAAATTTTGTTGCCTTTGATTGAAGAATCTGCTGATGAGTTGTGTACATCTGTAAAATTTTGTCTGATGGAAGGTAGAAAGTTTGTTAAAGATCTGAAAAGAGATGATATTTGTTATGCTTTGATTCCTACAAAACCAAGACCGTGGAAGATGACATACTTGTAGAAGTTGAGAGGTTGCTGACTGAATACAAAGAAATCATTTTAGATAATGTACCTGATGGTTTGCCACCAATCAAAGATATCAGTCACTGTATGGATCTGATTCTTGGAGCTATTTTACCAAATAAAGCACCACATAGGTTAACACCTACCGAGAATGAAGAGCTTAACCGACAAATTCATGAGTTGTTGATCAAAGGCTTAATCACAGAAAGTTTGAGTCCATGTGCAGTACCTGCTATGTTGGCACCTAAAAAGAATGGAGAATGGAGAATGTTGATGCAGGAGCATCTTGGGTCCTTGGCAATCCCGCTCAACCAAAAATATGTTTATTGCATTCCTCAGTTTTTTCTCTGTTTCTTGGCTTCTATTGTTCGGCATGCTTGTCGAGTTGCTCGGTCATGTTTGTTTCTATTGCTCAGCTCTTCTTTGGCCGAGTGCTCTGTTTCTCAGTCATGCCCTTGCCGAGTTGGTTTATTTTTGGAGTTGGAGCTATGGCCGACTTCTTCATTTAATTTTTGTGGCTAGATTTATTTGGGATCTATCTTGAGATCTGTGTGGACCTAAATCTGGGTCTATCCTTTGGGTTTTGAGGGCCGACTTCCTTGTTGGTCTCTTTTATATATTATTTTGTATGTTCTTAGCTTGGTAGCAAGTCTTAGAGAAAGAATGCAAATGTTAAGATATTGAAGATCTGAGATATTTGTTATAAGAAGATTGAATTGTAATACATTTCTTTTTATATGGCCATAACCAGGAAGGCATTACAGCCTGGCATGTATTAATTTTGATGATTTGGTAATAAAGATCTCTGCAATATCTTCTCCTTCTGTGTGTGTTGTAATAATTATGCATTGTATCTACAAGCTGGATGGTTTTGGGTGTTCCCTAGGCCTCATATCCAACCTCCTTGCATCAAGTGGTATCAGAGCGGGCTGAGATCCATGGCTCCTTCTTGTAAACTCTAAATATATTTTTTATAGGGTGGTAGGTTGCGATCTGACCTACAATTGCAGAGAGTTTCAAGATGGTTCGTGGGAGAGGAAATACTGATCAAGGTTTGGCTGATATGCTTAGATAGATGGCTGCAAGATTGGAAGCTGTTGAGACAACCCAGTGTAGAGGAAGACATCTTGAAGATGTTAGTGATGATGAATTTGAAGAGGTTCAAGGTGAAGCTGCACCTACACCTATGATGGATCAAGAAGAGGAAAGATTCTTGGGAGCTTTGACAAGTTTGAAATCCACACCTCAATTTAATCCTCCTGAGTATAGAGGAAAGTTAGATTCTAATGAATTGATTGACTGGATCACTGAGATGGAAACATATTTTGAATATGAGAATGTTGCAGAAGATAAGAAGGTAAAGATTGCGAGGACAAAATTGAAAGGTCATGCATCCTTATGGTGGGAGCACCTGCAATTGGACAGAAAGAAGAAAGGTAAAGACAAGATCAGGGTATGGGATAAGATGGTTAACAAATTGAAAGGCAAATTAATACCTTGTGATTATCATATTAACCTAATCTAATGAATGCAAAGTTTGAAGCAAAAGGAAAAATTAGTCAAAGACTATACTAAGGAATTCTACAGATTAGACATCAGATATGGACATATTGAAGACAAAGTGGAAAGAGTTGCAAGATACTTGAATGGCTTGAGAAGTTCCATACAAGATGAAATCAGTTTGGTCAAAATGGAAGGTATTGAAGAGGCATATCAATTTTCTCTAAAAGCTGAAGAAAAGTTGAACAGAAGATATGAACAAAGGCAAAGAGGCAGAGGTGGTAGATTATCTAGAGGAAGAGATAGATCTTATGGTGAAAATAGTAGATCTAAACCAGAAAACTCAAATATAGACACTAGTCAAGACAAAGGAAAGACTGAATGGAAAAGTGGAAATTCATACCGAGGAAGAGACAATTATTCCAGAGGTGGATATAGTAGAAGAGGGTTCCAAGTAACATGTTACAATTGTGGTGAAGAAGGACATAAATCCTTTGAGTGTATACATGCAAGAAAGAAAGGTGGTAAAATTAGTAGAAATGTATTAATCCAAGAGGAGACATCCAATGAACCTGAAAATAACCTCATGATCAGAAGGATACTATGGAGTGAGAAAGATAAGAAAGATCCCGTCAGGAAAATTTTGTTCAAAACTAGATGTAGAGTTGCTAATAAGGTTTGGAAAGTCATTGTTGACAATAGAAGCTCAAAGAATCTGGCGTCTAAAGATATGGTTACCAATTTGTAGTTGGAAAGGATGAAGCATTCAAATCCATATCAAATCTCATGGATCAAAGATGAGCATACATTAATGGTGAGTGAACAATGTTTCATGAATCTGAAAATTGGAAAGTACTATGATAAGGTGTTGTGTGATATCATGCCTATGGATTGTTCTCATATTTTTTTGGGTAGACCTTGGCAATATGATAGACATGCTATACATGATGGAAGGTTGAATAGATATTCTATTTGGGTTGATGGGAAGAAGCAAATTTTGTTACCCTTGGTTGAAGAATCTGCTGATGAGTTATGTACATCTATGAAAGTTTGTCTAATGGAAGGTAGGCAGTTTATTAAGGATCTGAAAAGAGATGATATTTGTTATGCTTTGATTCGTAGCAAACCAAGTAATACTGTAGAAGATGACATACCTATAGAAGTTGAGAAGTTGCTGATTGAATACAAAGAAATCATTTCAGATAATGTGCCTGATGGTTTGCAACCAATCATAGATATCAGTCATTGTATGGAACTAATTCTTGGAGCTAGTTTACCAAATAAAGCACCACGTAGGTTAACACCTACCGAGAATGAAGAGCTTAATTGACAAGTTCATGAGTTGTTGAACAAAGAATTAATCAGAGAAAGTTTGAGTCCATGTGCAATACCAGCTGTGTTGGCACTTAAAAAGAATGGAGGATGGAGAATTTGCACTGATTCCAGAGAAATAAACAAGATCACAGTCAAGTAAAGGTTTCCTATACCAAGAATGGATGACATAATGGATTGTTTGACTGGAGCAAATTATTTTACCAAAATTGTTTTGAAAAGTGGATATCATCAGATTATAATTAGAGAAGGTGATGAATGGAAGACTACTTTCAAGACAAAGGAAGGTTTGTATGAGTGGTTGGTTATGCCTTTTGGTTTAACTAAGGCACCCAATACATTTATGAGGCTGATGAATGAAGTTTTGAAGAAATTATTGAATAAGTGTGTGATTGTATATTTGGTTGATATTCTCATATTCAGTAAGACCAGAGAAGAACATTTGACGCATATAAAACAAGTATTGCAGAGATTGAAAGAGGAAAAGTTGATGATAAATCTGAAAAAGTGTTCCTTCATGAAAGAAGAGCTTGTGTATTTGGGTTTTGTAATTTTAGCTAATGGTTTGAAGATGGATCTAGAAAAGGTTGAAGCTATACTGAGTTTTCCTACACTTGAGAATGTGATGCAAAGTGGACAGTTTGAAGCCTCAATGTGACCCAAAATGGGGCATTGTACCACCCAAAACTCCTTGATTGAAAGCCAAAGTGTTTCACACTTATTACGAGTTTGGGAAAAGGACTTGGTTAGGCTATCAAAACCTAAAAATAAAAAGGGGAACCTAATCAATAGGTTATACTAGTCCTATTACACCCTCTATCATGGATGGATTCACAAGCACTTTGACCCAAACTTCTAGCAATAACCCCAAAATGGCTTAAGGGACCATTGGTGACCTAGCTCATAGGTGGGATCTATTTAGGTCCTATTCAATTAGTTCCAATGGTTCTTTCACCTAAAAGAAACCCATACAACATAGTTGCTTCACAAACCCCAAACTAGGCTTGTAGCCCTTCCTAGGAGAGATTTTGATCCTAGACCAAAATACTTCCATACAATGTATTGAACAAGTTGGAGATTCAAATACCCTTTTGAGCTTTAGGGATCATATCCAAGCACCAAGATGTGAAACTAAAGGAGGAATGAGAAATCACCTAATCTAGACAAGGCTATTATGCCTAATTAGGTCTAATATTTCACTACAAGTGCTATTTCCTCCAAACCAATGCCCAAACCAATTATGGGAACATGTGAGAGAATTAATAAGGACTCTAAATCCTAATTTTGAGGTCTTGGTGAATCCCCAATGAATAGTTATACTAACTATACTCAGTCACTGGTAGGTGCACACATAAGGATGTACACCTAGGGCATCACAGGAAATCCATTCCCCTACAAGTTACCACATCTAACCTGCATAATCTTAAAGTGCATAGAAAAAAATTGAATTACACCAAGGGGCATCAGATTCCCATGGTGGAATCGATTAGAATACACAAAACAAATTGAAACCCTGGTTTTAGGCCTACAATCCAGGTAGTCAGACCAAAACCTTGATAACTTCCAAAATAGAATTGATCAAAGCATGAAATCGCTTGAAAATGAAAGTAGATTCACAGTACAAACTTTTGGTTTTAGAATATCATTCTCTCCTATCCGTACCAGTCCGTACACTATAACTATTCATAGAATTTGTGGAGAAATGGTAGTATTTTATTGATTTGAAATGGAAAATTACATCATCATCCCTTCCACCCACCTAGTAGGGCTTATGAAGGCTTCCCCCATAGGTTACTAACTTATTTTCAAACCATATGACCATTGGGGGGATGTTTACAACTTTTTAGCAACTTTTCTATCCTAGGTGACCCAACTCGGTCCACCCCTAAGTCTAATGATCGAACATGGATCCAAAAATATAAAACATTATATCCTAAGGAAATATCCTATCCTAAGGTTTTAGGAGCCCTATTGACCAATAGTGACCAATGGCTTATCAATGCCAAACTTGGGACTAGATCTTACAAGTAGGGTCTAATCATAACCTTTATTTCTAGAGTGTCCTAAAGACTACTACGATCATCAAAGGATCCAAGAGAGCATCAAAGACTCTTATTTTTGTGAGGGTTCTCCTGCACTATACTCCCCTTGAAGTTTAGAGCTCAAGTTCCTACTTGAGGGTAACTGTTCCACCAAAGTTCCATGCAGCTTGATCTGGTCTACAGTCATCCAAGTTGCATCTATGTTGGGGGGTCCTTTCCAATTGACTAGGTACTGCATGTATTTCTTGGTTCTGGTCTGCTTCAACAAATTGGTGTCCAAAATTTCCTCCAACTCAACTAGTTTGATTTGAGTGAGGTTGGTGACATAGTCTTCATCATTCATATCTTCCTGCACACCTTGTTCATTTGTTGGACTTGTTATACCTTTGTAGGGAGTGAGGTCTACAACATTGAAAATTGGAGTGAGATCTGCAACCTTGTCTCTAAATTTGAAGTGGATTTCCCTTCTTCTTTTGTCTGCACGTTCCTTGTATTTCAAAGTGGATCTTTTTAGTGTTTCTTTTACCTCATATTTCACCTTTGTAATAAGCTCTTCCATTTATTGTCCTTGAGAAGTGATTTTGAAATCAGATGGTAGTTCTACTAGGTCCATTGGTCCTTTGGGATGAAGGCCATACACTGCTTGGAAGGGGGTCTTTTCTGTTGACCTGTTCATGGAGTCATTGAATGCAAAATCTACTTGGGGCAAGAGTAGATCCCAACTCTAGGCATACTATTTGGTTAGGCACCTTAGGAGATTTCCTAAGGATCTATTTACCACCTTAGTTTGCCCATCCATTTGTGGGTGATAGGCAGAGCTATAGGTTAAATTAGTTCCAAGTTTCTTGAAAAGTGTCCTCCAAAAGTGGCATTGAAACTTCACATCCCTGTCAGATAAAATTGTTTGAGGAAAACTATGGATCCTAACTACCTCTTTAAGTAAAAGATGTGCAATATGAGAAGCATCATTTGTGCTTTTACATGGTACAAAATGGACCATTTTACTAAATCTATCCACTATCACAAAAATACTATCAAAACCTTGTTTTTTTCTAGGCAAACCCATTACAAAATCCATTGAGATTGATTCCCATGGTCTAGAGGGAATTGGTAAAGGGTTATATAACCCTTGATTTGTTCACACACCTTTAGCTTGTTGGCAGATGGTGCAAGTCTCTATGAACTTTTTAACATCATTGTTCATCTTTGGCCAAAAATAACTTCTTTTCACCATGTCTACTATCTTGTTGATGCCAAAGTGTCCTCCTAGGCCACCACAATATTTCTCCCTTATTATATTTTCCATCATTGAGAATTTGGGAATGCATAGTTGAGCTCCTTTGAATAGGAGTCCATTTTGAATTAGGTATTCAGAAAAATTAGTATGGTATCTTCCAACCATCTTTGTGCAAACTTGAAAAATCTCTGCAAAATTAGGATCATCAGGGTACAGGTATTTGAGGGAATCAATTCCCACACTTTGAAGTTGTATCTCTTCAACCAGACCCACTCTTTAGCTAAGGGCATCAACAACCTTGTTTTCTACACCCTTCTTGCACTTGATGTTGAAGGTGTAGGCCTGCAATTGTTCCATCCATTTAAGATGTCTGACAAAGAGCTTTTCCTGTGAATTGAGAAAACTTAATGCATGGTTGTCAGTATATACCAAAAATTCCTTAGGGATTAGATAGTTCCTCCATTTCTTAAGGGCTTGGACC
This sequence comes from Thuja plicata, assembly GCA_018584345.1. Lineage (NCBI taxonomy): Eukaryota > Viridiplantae > Streptophyta > Pinopsida > Cupressales > Cupressaceae > Thuja > Thuja plicata. The sequence continues at coordinate 159,706 of MU224568.1, read as the reverse complement.
ATGGCATAGAGTTCCAAGTCATAGGTTGAGTACTTCCTTTTAGCCTCATTTAATTTCTTAGAGAAGAAGGCAACTAGCTTACCTTCCTGGCTTAGGACTGCACCTATGGCCAAATTACTTGCATCTGTCTGCATAGTGAAGACCTTGTTGAAATCAGGTAGAACCAAGATAGGGTATTGAGAAACTCTATTTTTCAAGTATTGAAATTCATCATTTTCTTCCTTTGTCCAAGCAAACTTATTCTTTCTACCTCCTTTAATGGTGTTAAGTATTGGTGAACACACATGACTGAAATTTTTGATAAACTTCCTATAGAAGGTGGCAAGTCCATGGAAGCTTCTTACATCACCTTGGTTCTTTGGTGGGGGCCAATTGATGATTTATTCAACCTTCTTCAGGTCAATCTTGAGGGTACCTTTTGAGATCACAAATCCTAGGAACACAAGTTCCTTCTTCATAAACATGCACTTTTCCAAGTTGATCACCAACTTGTGCTGATGAAGTCTCTTTAGTACTTGTTCTACATGATCAAGATGCTCCTCCTTGCTATGACTGAATATTAGTATGTCATCAATGTAAATAACAACAAATTTGCCAATTCAATCAATGAATATCTCATTCATAAGCCTCATGAAAGTACTAGGGGCATTCCTTATCCCAAAGGGAATTACTAACCATTCGAACAAACCTTCAGTAGTTTTGAATGTTGTCTTCCATTCATCTCTTGGTTTGATCCTGATCTGATGGTATCTAGACTTCAAGTCTATCTTGGTGAAGTAGCAAGCACCTCCTAGTTGATCCAATAGATCCTCAATTCTGGGCATGGGGAATACATATCTTATAGTGATCTTGTTTAGGGCTCTACTATCAGTACACAACCTCCAATTGCCATCCTTTTTAGGGGCCAAAAATGATGGGACAACACATGAGCTGAGACTTTTTTGAATGAGTCCCTTTTCCAATAGTTCACTTACCTATTTTTCAATCTCTGCATGCTGCAATGGTGTCATCTTGTATGGGGCCTTGTTAGGCAGGGATGAACCAGGTGTCAAGTCAATTTGGTGACTGATATCTCTTAAGGGAGGGAGGCTTGTGGGCAGGTCACTAACAGTGACATCTCTATATTTTCCAAGCAATTCCTTAGCTTCATTTGGTATAGGATCATTTTGGTCAGACCTTATATTATCCTTGGGCTTGGAGATTAGGACAAAAGCTTTAGTTTTAGGTTCTTTTAGTGCTTTCAACATCTCTTTCTCACCCATGATGATGACAGTAGGTTCTTTCTCATATTTGTTATCAGGAAGGGGCTTCATAGTGAAGGTTTTTCCATTCTTAATGATGGATTAGGTGTTCTTCCTACAATGGTGTATGGAATCTACATCAAATTTCCAAGGCCTACCTAGAAGGATGTGTGAAGCATCTATTTCAACAACATCATAAAGAACTCTATCTTTAAAGTTTGCAATTGAAAATTCTATCCATACTTGTTCTGTTACTAAATTTTGTTGGCCCTTTGTTAACCAAGAGACATGATAGGGAAAAGGATGAGGCTTCTTAGGAATATTTAGCTTTTGAACCATTTCATAAGACACTAAATTCTCAGTTGATCCAGATTCAATAAGTAAGCTACATACCTTCCCATTGCACTTGATTTTTGTTCTAAAGAGGTTCTTTCTTTGAGGAGGTTCTTGGTTTTGTGGAACTTGAAGGAAGATTTATCTCATCATCAAAAACTATCCTTCCTCTAGTTCTAAGTCCCTTGCATTGTCATCTTGCTTGTCCTATTTAATGAGATGTGCTCTCCTTTCCCCTTGATTATTATTCTTCCTCTTCTCAGGGCACTTGCCTATATGATGTCCCAATTGACACAATAGTAGCACCTCAATGGTCCATTTCCTCTTCTAGTGTTTGTCCTTCCCCTATTGAAAGGTCTTCTCCCTCTATAGTTACCTCTTGAGTTTGCATCACTATTCTCTTTGTCTCCTTGGTCAGGGGTCCTGCTGCTATTACCATTGTACTATCCTCTATTCCAAGAGGTTCCTCTCCCTCTAAGGTTCTTCCCACTATCATTACTTTTCCCTTTTCCAAATTCTTGTTTTCTTTTCCACTTTTCTTCTACTTTGACTACCATTTGATAGCACTTGTTCATTGTGGTAGGGTAGTGTAGGCCAAGTTCCTCTTGAATGGATATTTTAAGCCCATTCATATACCTTGCCAACTTTTCTTCTTCATCTTTTTCCACATTTGTCTTCATGGATAACTTTAGGAACTCCTCAGTATATGAGCCCAAATCCATGTCCTTTATCTTTAGGATTTTCTTCTTCCTATTGAGTTGTACCCCATAGTCTTAGAGAACATAGGTCTCCTTAACCAATGCAATCATTCTATTCCATGAAGAGATCATGGTCTTCCCATTCTTCATCCTCTCTATTTGGATGAAGTTCTACCAAGTTAGGGCTGCTCCCTTCAACTTGGATCTTGTTATTTTAACCCTCTTCTTCTAAGGGATGTCCTCACACTCAAAAAAACTTGCTAGGGCCTCTATCCAATCCAAGGCCAAGTCTGCATTCATCTTCCCATTGAAAGTTGGCAGATCCAACTTTTCCTCCATGGTTCTTCTCCCCATAGACTTTAAGGCATTAATGAGGGGCCTCTAGTATGCATGAATGTTCACATCCTGATCAGGGTTGTCACTCTCTGACTCACTCCCTTCTTCATCACCAGAAGCAACTACTTTTCCCCTCTCTACCTTGCTTTCCAACTCTTGTAGCCTCCTTGTCAAGGCTGCATTTGCTACCCTTTTTTCTCTTACCATCTTTGATAAATCAATGTTTGTGACCATTGACGGAATATCCTCATCCATGGGAGTAGACATAGCTCTAATACCACTTGATGCAAAGTGGACAGCTGCAAGCCTCAATGTGACCCAAAATGGGGCAATGTACCACCCAAAACTCCTTGATTGAAAGCCAAAGTGTTTCACACTTATAAAAAGTGTGGGAAAAGGACTTTTTTAGGCTATCACAACATAAAACTCAAAAAGGGAACCTAATCACTAGGTTATACCAGTCCTATTACACCCTCTATCATGGATGGCTTCATAAGCACTTTGACCCAAACTTCTAGAAATAACCCCAAAATGGCTTAAGGGACTATTGGTGACCTATTCTCATAGGTGGGGTCTATTTAGGTCCTATTAAATTATTTCTAATGGTTATTTCACCTAAAATCAACCCATACAACATAGTTGTTTCACAAACCCCAAACTAGGCTTGTAGCCCTTCCTAGGAGAGATTTTGATCCTAGACCAAAATAATTCCATACAATGTATTGAAAAAGTTGGAGATTCAGATACCCTTTTGGGCTTTAGGGATCATATCCAAGCACCAAGATGTAAAACTGAAGGAGGAACGAGAAATCACCTAATCTAGACAAGGCTATTAAGCCTAATTAGGTCTACTATTGCACTACAAGTGCTATTTCCTCCGAACCAATGCCCAAAAAAATTATGGGAACATGTGAGGGAATTCATAAGGACTCTAAATCCTAATTTTTATGTCTTTGTGAATCCCCAAAAAATAGTTATGCTGACTGTACTTAGTCGCTGGTAGGTGCACACATAAGGATGTACACCTAGGGCATCATGACAAATCCATTTCTTTGTAAATTATGAGAATAGTTACAGTGTAGGAACTATTATGGACAAGAGAGCATGATATTCTAAAACTGAAAGTTTTTACTATGAATCTACTTTCCTTTGCAAGTGATTTCATGCTTTGATCAATTCTAGTTTGGAAGTTATTAAGGTTTTGGTCTGACTGCCTTGATTGTAGGCCTAAAACCAGGGTTTTAATTTGTTTTGTGTATTCTAATGGATTCCACCATGGGAATTTGATGCCCCTTGGTGGAATTCAATTTTTTTCTATGCACTTTAAGTTTATGCAAGTTAGATGTGGTTGTTTGAGATTTACTTCTGGCAACTAGTTGATTGTATGTTTGTCATTGATGACAACATATAATATACAACAGTGTTCTGTATGTACTTATCAGAATGATGGTATCAAGACTTGTGTGGTTATATTAATGTTGTTGACATGATTTTTATGTTTTTTTCATACACGCAGACTCAGATATGAAGTTTTAGTTGTGTTGTGTAATTTTGTTATGTGGCAGTTACAGTTTCTGGAGCTTGTCTGTACAGAGCCGACGTATTGCATTGGTTCTTGAGTTGCGCCTATCTTTGGGATATGAATGTGTACATTCAAGTTTAGTTATGAGCTGATGATAGTTATCTAAACTCACCAAATGTGTTTCAACAAGATTGTAAAGTTAAGAGTTTATTTGGTAAGGCCGACTTAGTGAAGCGTCGCGTCTATTCAGTTTATATTGCGCATTTGTAATTATGCTTGCGTGATTAGTAAATCCAAAAAGGATGTTATGAAGAGCTGTCTAACAGGTCCCTTGATCTTATAATTTTAGGAAGATACCTATATCAAGTCATTTTGTGGAATGCTAAGTGTGAGTGATAAGAAAAGATACAGGAAGGTACAGAACAGAATATCAGTTGAGTTTCATTCATCAAGGATCTATGTGAAGAAGAAGTGAAAGATTACAATACACTGGAACCGATCAAGACAATAGGTCTAATCTATAGTTAATCATTAGATATAGTGCATATCTGTTCATTAGAAGGTTGTAGCCTTCACCATTAAAGCAGTGAGCTTTTGGACAGTGAGTCCTCACCCTTAACCGGGTTATTTGTAAAAGACTCCTAACAGGGTCAGACCCTTAACAAGGTCACTATACTTATTGCATTGTAAAGCACAAATCCTAATAGGGTTGCAAGATATTCTAACATTGATTAATATAAACAAGTATAGTTCATTTTGGGTGTTAATTCCCATAGGGGTTCTTACCATTTGGTTTCCCCGTAACCAAATTGTGGTGTTGTCTATTGTGTTATCTAAATGTGCATTTACTTTATTGTATTCTAAAGCTAATAAGAGAAAAGAATTTGATTGGCTAATAAATGATTCACCCCCCCTCTTAGTTATCCTTTGGGACTATTATAACAATGGTAACTTGCAGGGGAATGGATTTTCTGTGATGCCCTAGGTGTATATCCTTATGTGTGCACCTACCAGCGACTGAGTACAGTTGGCATAACTATTTGTTGGGGATTCACCAAGACCTAAAAATCAGGATTTAGAGTCCTTATGAATGCCCTCACATGTTCCCATATTTTTTTTGGTCATTGGTTTGGAGGAAATAACACTTGTAGTGCAATAGTAGACCTAATTAGGCCTAATAGCCTTGTCTAGATTAGGTGATTTATCATTCCTCCTTTAGTTTCACATCTTGGTGCTTGGATATGATCCCTTAAGCCCAAAAGGGTATCTAAATATCCAACTTTTTCAATACATTGTATGGAAGTATTTTGGTCTAGGATCAAAATCTCTCCTAGGAAGGGCTACAAGCCTAGTTTGGGGTTTGTAAATAAACTATGTTGTATGGGTTGATTTTAGGTGAAATAACCATTGGAACTAATTTAATAGGACCTAAATAAACCCCACCTATGAGCATAGGTCACCAATGGTCGCTTAAGCCATTTTGGGGTTATTGTTAGAAGTTTGGGTCAAAGCGCTTGTGAAGCCATCCATGATAGAGGGTGTAATAGGACTAGTATAACCTAGTGATTAGGTTCCCCTTTTGTGTTTTAGGTTATGATAGCCTAACCAAGTCCTTTTCCCACACTTGTGATAAGTGTGAAACACTTTGGCTTTCAATCAAGGAGGTTTGGGTTGTACATTGCCCCATTTTGGGTTGCATTGAGGCTTCCAGCTATCCACTTTGCATTAGAATGTTATAGAGGTGAGATCATTTCATGGATTAGAAATTTTTTATAGGAATTTTATTATAAATTTCATTTCTATTTGTAATGCTATGACTGAGACAATGAGAGGAGACAAAAGAGAGTTCAAATGGACACATGGAGCTGATAAAGGTTTTAAAGCTTTAAAGTTGAAGGTTGCTGAATCACCTGTGCTATCCTTACCTTATTTCAATAAGGTATTTCAAGTTTAATGTGATGCAAGTGGAAGTGCAATTGGAGCTCTATTGACTCAAGAAGGTAAACCTATTGCTTTCTTTAGTAAAAATTTGAATGATGCAAAGAGAAAAAATTTCGTCTATGATCAGGAATTCTATGCTATTGTGCAAGCTATGAAGAAATGGAGACATTACTTGATGCCAAATGAATTTGTGTTGTATACTGATCATAAGGCTTTATAGTATTGGGTAGTGTTGATGGGACTCCTATGACCGGGTCTGCCAACAGATGTAAGTTGTCACTGGGTATCGGGGTACCGACCAACTTCACCTACAAAGGTTGTCTGGGGAAATGAGATTCCCCTGGCCTCCAAGCACCTAAGGGTCGGGTCTCGATGGTGTGGGGCTCAGTTGGGAGATTTTTCTATTTTCAAGGGGGATAGTTGGTTATCTTCAACTTGTTCTCTCTGGGGATTCAAGTAGGTGAGGTTTCTCTAAGCATACTTACACTTAACAAATAAATTGAAAAAAAAGATCCTGCAGGGTTAGAAATATTTTGTCTACCTATAGTTATGCTGAACATTCAAAACATCAACAATACTCTAACACACTATACTAAATACCAAAGAAACATACAACCATCAGTTCATATTTCATCAGTAGTAAGGGAAAGGAGGTTGTTAATCTACTTTAAGTGTTAGAGAAAAGGATATGAAGAAAACAAAGCATAAAATACCGTTAACTTAGAAGACAGAATGCCAACAACATCATTGCAAGAAATCTCTCTTCTTAAATAACATTTCTTCCAGCAAGCACTGGTGCATGATATAATGGTGGCTCTAAGGGAGCATCTAACTACAAAAAGCTCAAACTATGGAGCATTGAGCTCTGCAACTGAGAAATGAAAAACCGCTTTTCTATTACTATGGACTGCAAAATCATCAATTTTTTTTACCCTTGGAATGGGGCCAAACTTACTATTTATACACATAAACATCTAAACCTAACCCTAACTTATGTTATAATGTACATTAAAATATATTATTTGGTGGCTGGTACTACCTGTGCCACTCTACAAAAGACCTAGAGACAGAATAGGCCTATCATGTCAGAAGAAAAAGATGAGGTGGAGTGGAAGAATTAGCCTCAAGAAGAGGGCCAAGGAGGAGAAATAAGAAATCTAATCCCATGAGGATTGAGGCTACATGCCTCATAAATGAGAAAAGTGGTTCCCTATCTCTAATGTGTGAGGTGTAACATTGAAGAAGCACCTTGGGAAGACCATCTGTCAGAAAACCTCTTGCCAATCTGATGTGCCTTGATGTAGCTATCTATCTTCTGAAAAACTTTATTAACTACTTTGAAAGTGACCAGTTGGCCTTAGGGACTAGGACACGGGTCATTGAAAGAATACAAAATACAGGATCTAGGACTCCAGGATCTGGGAACTTACGTTACAAAAGAATAAAGAATACAAAAACACTTAGGTTTTCTCCAGCCCCCAGAGAACCTTTACTATTGCTTACTATCATTAAAGACCTAGAGGAGATGGGAGATTCCATCTTCATCAATGTCTTTAAGGCCAGCCCGCTGGTACTTGGCCACCTCAATCTGTTCTCCCAGGTCTGGAACATTTCCCTTAAATTCATCATCCATCTTTGCTGCATTGTGACCACTAAGTATCATGCGAGTTATTCGTATCATTTGAGCTCCATCTATTCCCTCTAGGGATTGATACCTTGACTCCATCAACTCATCAAACTTCCCCAAAACATATTCCTCCGGCGTGCATGTGTCAGTGCTAAATGGATCAGCTTCAGAGACATTCAAAACAAAAGACTTGTATAAATTAAAAGAATATTGTGCTACATTGATCTTATCCTAGACCCTACTAGTTTCTTGATTACCCCCAATGTGAGGTCAAGTCTGGAGTGCTGGGTCCTCACAAAATCAAAGGACTCTTCTCCTAAAATCCCAGGTTCAGAAATAATCTCCTCTCTGAGGTTGATCAGTTCTTCTAACTCAACCTTCCATGCCTCATAATTCTTAATGTACCCCTCCCATATACTGATGGTGGTTTCAGCCTGATGTAATACGTGGTAGGCCGCATATAGATTCGGGAGGGTGGACACCAAGAAATGCTAGACGTTTCCCAACTACAGGGTAAACCATTCATTGACCGCTTGGGCCTTTTTCTTCATTGCCCGTAATGAGTCTATATCACTCTATGGGAGTGTTACATCTGATGTAGAAGCCCCTGGAGGAATAATGCTAATGGTCCGGGCCAGCTCAGTTAGCAACCCCATGAGATTTGCATTTTTCTCCCATTCTGCTTTGAAATTTTGATCTTCTTTTTCATAGCGAGCCTCTACTGCCTTGGCTACTTCTTTTAATAGGTCCAATTCACCCTGTTTCCCTCTCTTCCCTAGTGACACCTCTATGACATCATAATATTTGGCCTCAACCATGGCCTCATTTGCTTCCAGAGAAGGTGTCATGATTACTGCGACTATTTCTCTACCCAGCTCTGTTTAAAGAGTGTGAATCGTCTGAGCTTTCTAACCTTGGGTGGGTTCTGTGCTTGAGCCATCATCTCTACCAAAGAAAGATGGGCTCTATGTGTTGATGGGGGGGCCTTTCTCTTCCGAGATTCCACCAACCACTGTGGTGGGTGGGGTGGGTTCGTAGCCAAAACCTGCTCCTGTAAATTCTCCCCAATATCCTGTTGTGCCCCCTCAGTAGTATGAGCCTCTTTCAGCTCCTTCCCTATATCTTCTATCTCACTGGAAATATTTTCTTCAGTGGTACCTATATATTTTTCCCCGCCATCTATATCTTTAGGAAATGTTTGGGTTCTCGTTGGTTGCCTTGAGGTTTTCTTCTTCTTCTTGTTCCTGTTCTTCCTCAGCCTCTGTTGCTGGGGTGTCCTCCTCCATTGGTACATCCTTAGGTAGTGGGGGAGGCAACAGGCCAAGATTTAACATTTGGATTGCAGTGATTACCTCCTTGAATTTTGGTGTTGGGAGCGGCATCTGGAACACGACAGTTAGGGTCACGGTTGTTCTCGAGGGTCCGGTTTCCCCAGCCGATGCCATTTATTCACTTTGTTTCTGTTGCCCTGAAAATCTTGTATCCTGTATTTTTGGGACTTCAGAGGCTATTTCTTGCTCTATCCCTTTCTCTCCTTCTACCTGTTCCTCCTGCTCCTGTGTAGGTTCTTATTCCGAAGCTTCCTCCTGCTCTAGGATTTCAGCCTCTGGCTACTCAATGTCCCCCTGCAAATTCCCAAACTCATTAGTTCTAAAAATATCATCAAATTAATCTTGAGGGGGAGGATTTTCCAGGACATGAGTAGGATCTAGTTCCTTTTCTAGCTCTGAGGAGTCAGAAGAAAGGATTTCTACTTATGGGATCTGAGGCATCCCTAGCTCTGATTCTGCCTTCGGCTTTGGATTGAGCCTTTTCTTCTGCCTAGTGACCAGAGGAGGACACACATCCCTTAGGACCTACTCCTCTTCCAGATCTACTCTTGTCACTTTGACCATTAGCACTGCTAGTGAAGGGGAAGAAGGAGGACAAATAGGTCTGATCATGAGCACTGGAGTAGCCAACCGTGTGATTAATTTCTCCCTCATCTGCTGGGAGGCCACTATTAATTGCTTCAATTATTCTTTTATGGGGGTCTCCTGCATAGTGGGAGTCTCCATTATTCTTTTTCCCCTTTCTTCTCCCTATGAAGAAGTTCTGGCCCCGGGGGTCAGCTTTGGTACTGGCTGGCCAGCCCTATGGGTACTATCGGGGCATACTCTCTTAAAGTATACGTGGCTATGCTTGACCATGTTGTGAGTAAATTATTCAATGGTGGGCCCCTCTTGGGAATTCCAGTCCAGCGGTGGGAGAGCCAACTTATCAATCCCCTTTGCTTTGTACTGGGGGTCTATTATGGATTTGGTGTCTGAGAAGTCGTTTGGAAAGTTCCAGAGCTTCAACCTTTCCATCATCCCCATAGTCATTCGAACATAATGCCGGCTCCAGACTTTAAAATTGTCCTAAAAATATTCCCAAAATTCCTCCATGTGGTATTGGTGGGGCTCTGATGCTTGGGGAAGTGCCAGTGCAATTTTTCCATGCGGATCAAAGTTCTTCTGCGCTAGATAAAATTCTGCCAGGTTTGAGCTCTTGAGTTCATTGTCTGCCTCCTTGGCTATGGCTAGACTGCTCGAGTTATTCCCACAAGTGATTGGGAATGGAATATTTGTCACCTTCTTTAAGGTGTATAATGCATGCAACTCCATTATTTGTCTGCAATACTCTAAGAGAATTATCTTGTTCCCACAATGTTTGGGCAACAAGTAAGGTTTCCCGGAGAAGCCGGTTACCCTTATGTATGTATGCTACTGGAATTGTATATAATAATGGCCATAGCTTCTAACCAGATCCATTGCCTCTTTGGAGAGGCAGTATCCTGCATCCTGGGTAGGCGCGAGTAGGTCGTTGTAAACGAAGGCGTCGTTTACCCGAAAGAAACTTGGGAAACTAGCCTCTCATTGGATTTGTGGGAAATAATCCCAGGGAGCCTTCTGACCAAGGCCGATCCCAAGTACACCTGATGTGAGTAACCCATTAGTGGTGGGTCAGTGTTGTGCCAGGGCCTAGAGAACATAATAAGTCATATAAAACTTCCGCTTTTGGGCCACTTGAAGGAACTGAGAATCCACATGGTTTGAAATAATGGTGACCCAATTAAAGTACTCCCTGCTCGTGGTGATGCCAAGAAAGAAGTAGTACATCCACCTTATGAATTCCTAGGCATGGGGCTACCCAAAGACCTGGGATAGTCCTCTCATCCCCATCTGGATGCTTTCTTTAAACTCAGACTGGGGGATCTCTAGCTTCTTTTTCCTAGGGTCCCTCTTCGGAGTCTTAAGCCAATGATTATTCATGTATTGTTGGGCTGCGATCTCCAACTACTGAAATTGTGCTAAGGCATCTGATCTAGTAACAACACTTGGGTTGTCAAACTGAGGAATCCCCAACCCTACTCAAAAAGTTGCAGCATTGAGAGACACCATGGGAGTGGGATATCCAGTGGGTTCTAGGGCTGAGAGCATGACAGCCCGGATGGAAGAATTGTAATGCGCTGCAAGTGTAAGAATCAACTCTAGGGCCTACACCAAGCATGGAAAATAGGCAGCCTTGAGAATCCTAGAATCCCTAACGCTGATCGCTAGCGGATCCCAGGACTATCACTGAATGTACATTATTTTGACCAGGGCCTGCATCTCGGCCCACATTCCGACGGTGGTGTCGGTAATTAATTGAACTTTGGAATCAATCTTTGATCCCACAATGGCATTGTCCTTCATGTACTTCATGCTGAGAGGTAATTTTTATAAGGCCCTCTCCATTTTAGATCTGATGGCTGCCCTAGTGACCGCCCTGGAAGGAAGTTCCAGACTTCCGGGTGGTGAAGATGCGGAAGCCTCAGACATTTTTAAGGTAATTTTCTTTGGAAACCTACAAGGCAAGGTGACTGGTAGAATTCATGAATAAATATTATTCCGAGATCCGAAGATCTTACCACTGCGGCATGTGCTTTCTCTGAAAAGCTAGTTTAGGTTCAAAATCCCAGAAAGTATATATAGTCCAAACTTTGAGAATTAACCAATATCTGGGCCTGGGGGTCTCAGCATATCTGCTGAAAGTAAGATGTGGGTTGGGTGAGGAAAAAATACCTGGGGTCTGAAAAACTAACTGTTGGGAGATGTGCGCAAAAAGCAAGCTGTCAGGCCTACGTCATTGTCACATGGCTATGAAATAAATGGGGAGTTATGGTGACGGTGGTGCCAACTATCCAAACACGTGAAAAGCGAGTGCCACTTGGACAGTCTTGAATGTATACATGGGACATAAATGGATCATTAAGGCTGGCTTATGGAGGAGAGAAAATTGCCTAGTTGAAACCAACTGAGAGCTGAGTTTCAACTAGGTGGTATTCTTCCCTGAACGAGCTCACAAATTTGATAGAAAATAGATAAGGTACGATGAGCTCATCATGAGACCAGATGAATACATACAGAATATACATCATATTTACAGTAGAGCTGAAAGGTATATACATGGAATCAGAAGGATATACATGTAAAACACTGAATTTACAACAAAAGATAGCACGGAGTGACCACCCTATACAAACATGAAAAAAATGTACAGAATATAAAACATATATACAATGTTTTACACTACACAAAGGGCAGACAACCCTCTGGCAAAGCTGAGCCACCAACGGGTGGCAAACCAAATGATGAAACACAGAAGAAAAAATGAAAACAAACTAGACAAAACACCAACAAAACACTAAAAAGCCAAGAAAAATGAAGGAAGGAAACAGAGACCAACCTAAAAATCTGAAGGAAGAAAGGAAGGAAAGGCACCACAAATGCTATGCAATATATTCCACCTCCAAATGATCACCACTCAACACCAGAAACCAGCCGTAATTACTCAGAACAACTCAGAATTACTTCGCACTCAATCTCGCTCAAATCAATCTAAAATCGCCCTGAAATCACTTAAGTGTTTTAATCACAGTAATTGTGAAAATGACAGGTGATTCCTATTTATACTTGAGGTGAAAAGAAAGTCACCTTTCCTTCCGCAAACTTTGGAACAGGCTAACTTCCGGACTCTGGGCTTGGGGATTCTGTGCGACCATACCCTCTTACAAAAAGAAGATATTATGGAAAAGAATCTCAGAGTCTGAAATCTGGCTCCTGGACAAGGAACGACCAACTTTGGGACCAGGTCTTAGAGACTCAAGGGACAAAACAAAGAGAAAAACCAACACTGCGGGAAAGAAAACCTGGAGAAGAAAAAACAAAAAAACAAAGGAAAAAGACAAGGCAAGAGCTAAAAGAAGAAAAAAAAGGGGGACCCAACATTTTGCACACAAAATGTAGGGGCAGGGATGCAGGGCATAACAAATGGTGACTATTTGGGATGAATGCCTTAGTGCATTTAAGAACTACAGAATCTCTGGTTTCACAGACCAGGAATAAATCGTTACTCAAGGCATCTTACTTGTAAAAAGTAATATGTCTGAGAATATCTAGCCATACACGATTTAGTCCATGATCTTTTCATCAGTGGTGAAGTGTGTGCTTTCGAAGGAAGTCAAGCCGATGACCTCTGGGAGAAGCAAAGAAGAGGCACTAAGTATATCAAACCCTGAAGTCATCAGATTCACTCATTTCTCCTAGAGACCAGAGTTTCATCCCATTTCTTTTTCTTGTTGTTTTGTATCTTTCTGGGTGAGAGGGCAGTACTTTTTTCACCATTAAGCTTAAGCTTAGCTAAATTTAATGGTGGTACTTCTTTCACCCTTCTGCCCATCTTAATATGTTGAATGGGGGAGGAAAACTTTAGACCCAGAAAGAATCCTTTTAAAAGTTCAGACTTGGGTCAACCAACTTAGTGCAACCGATCTACCCTCGATGTGTCTGATTACTTGCTCCTTAATTCTTATTTCACTGATTACCAGACTTCCAAAGATAAATCCAATGCAGATTACTCATAATGTACTATTAAACTGACAAAATAACTCTAGAAACCAAACTAATTCCATCATGTTAACCATAGATTCCTAAGTTCACCATCATGTTAAAGAGAACATCCCAGAGACCTGATGTTATATGAAGCATACCAGTCCTCACAAAAGCAGGAGAAAAACATCGAAACCTAAAAAGGAAGATAAGAAAAAAAAAGACAAAGAAAAGAGAGGCGGTCCCAAAGCATGGCCAGCAAGACTATTTACAAGGAAAGGTACCTCCCAACAAGGCACTGGGAAAGAAATATTTACAAGCAAGGAACTTTACATAAAATACAACTTCGGGCAAACAAACCTCATTTGAAATAATGTTTGCGAAACTGTCCATTGACAGGAAATGAGATAGGTTCTCCAGTCATGGTGTTAAGGAGGTAGGTATTTTCCCCGTAGATCTCTCAGATTAGGTATGGTCCAAGCCAGAGCCGTTGAAACTTGGTGTGCTTTCCTTTCTTTTCCCGAGCCTTGTCCCACAGCAAGACCAAATCTAAAATCTGAAAGGCCTTGTATTGGGCTCTATAGTCAAACCATCACTTTACCACTACTTGATGACATGTGAAATGTTCAAGGGCTGCATCTCATTGTTCCTCCATCTTCATCAGATTCAAGAGTTGAACCTCCACAATATTATCCCGGTTGCTAAATTCCTGCATGAATTGCAAAACTGGGATATGTAAGCTGATTGGAAATACTGGGTTCTGGCCATAAACTAGGTGAAATGGGGACGTACCTAGGGAAACTTTAATTCAAATGTGATCTTCCCAGAGGGTGAACCTCAACTTTTGGTGCCAATCCCAGGGATTTGTTTCTAGCAGGTGTTTGATCACTTCAAGTAAATTTTTGTTTGTTGATTCAGCAACACCGTTCCCCTGGGGGTAATAGTTGCTAGAAAACTTCAGAGCGATCTTCTGGTCATAGGTCCATTCAAGTAGTTGCACCAAATAAAATTCTATACCATTGTCACACACTATGGAAAAATGCATTCTAAATCTTGTGATGATGTTTTCTTCCAGGAATTTGATAACTATGTCTGCCGTGTTATTTTTGTAAGGTATGGATTCAGACCACTGGGTGCAGTAATCAGTTGTAGTTAAGATGTATCAGTAGTTGGTGGATGATTTGGGGTTGATTTCCTCAATAAAGTAAAATTCCCATTGAGAAAAAGGTCTAGCCTCGAAGACTGGTTGTAAAGGCATAGCCGGGTTACGTTCACGATGTGCCATAGTTTGGCAAGTATGGCATCTTCGGACGTGAGTGTAAACATCTCTAAATATGCAGGGCCAATAATATTTGGCCTAGAGGATCTGATGGGTAGTGGCATCAGCTAAGCCATGCCCAATTCCAAACTACCTATGGAATTCTTCAATCATCTTCGCAGCTTGGTCTCTGTCAATGCACCGAAGGTACACTCCCTCATAGTTCCTACGGTAAAGTGTAGAGTTTTTTATCATGAAGTGAGCACTTTTCATCTACAGGGAATGATGTTTTTTTGGAGGTAATCCCTCTGGGAATCTGTCATTTAACAATAGGTACACCAGGTCAGTGTACCATGGGTCCCGAGTGATAGACTCCACTATGTAAGTTTGACATTCTATGTAGGAATTTTCTTCTGCCATCGCTCAACTCAGTCCCTGGCCTTGAACTATCTTCATGGGTTGCATTTCTAAGTAATATTCCTGGAGGATGGCCATCCATTTTCCTTGTCTTTCACCCAGTTCACTCTACATCAGTAGAGATTTCATAGCCTGGTCTGGGATGATAGCATGCACCTTGCTCTAGAGAATGTAATGTTGGAATTTCTTTACGGTGTGTATGAGAGCAAAGCCCTGCTTTTCCAATGATGAATATCAGACTTCAACATTATTGAAGGGGGAGCTCATGAAAGCTATTGGTCATTCTTCCCCCTTGACCTTTTGGGTCAATACAGCCACGACAGAATGCGGTGAAGCAAAGGAGTAAATGTAAAATGGAAGGGAGTAGTCTAGACTAGCCAGGATGGGTGCCTCTGTTATTGTCTATTTGATCTGGGTGAATTCCCTCTTTGCTTCAAGACTCCACTCAATCTTGGTATCCTTTTTCATCATTTCATTGAGTGGCTTGACTATCTCGGCGATTCCAGTAATGAACCACCAGACAAAGTTGATCTTTCCAAAGAAAGATCGCATCTCTTTCTTGTTGTCTGGCATTTGTAGATTTAGCAGTGCTTCAAATCTCTTGGGGTCAATGGATATACCCTTCTCAAAGATAATATGCCCAAGAAACTTCCCTTCAGTGACCCTAAATATGCACTTCTTGGGGTTAAGGGATATTCTATATCAGTGACATCTCTCACAAATCTGGGTGAGGTGGACGGAATGGTCACGCCTATCCCGGGAAAAGATGGTCAAATCATCTATGTAGATGATTATGCACCGATTCACAAGGCCCTTGAATTTAATGTCCATAGCCTTTTGAAATGTGGCCCCTGTGTTAATCAAGCCAAAGGGCATTCTCCAATATGCAAACGTTCCCCACTTGGTGGTGAACACCATTTTCTCTCTATTTTCATATTTAACCATGACTTGGTTGTATCTGGAGTATCCATCCAAGAATGACATCATCTGTGACCCATTCACTATCTACAACAGTTCATCCAAAGAGGGGAGAGGGTGATTATCCTTCTTGGAGGTTCTATTCAAATTTTGGAAATCCACGCAGAGGCAAATTTCACTGCTCTTTTTTCTAACAGGGACCAGATTGGCAACCCACGTAGTATGCCAGATTGGAAAGATTATCCGGGCTGACAAAATTTTTTTGCACCTCTTGACGAATCAGAGGTTTGATCAGTGGGTTGATTGGCCATTTCTTTTGTTGAAAAGGCTTAGCATCAGGTTTCAGGGGGATGGTGTGAGTCAAGATGGATGTGTCGTATGTTTTCAAATCCTCATATCCCCATACAATCACATCTATGTATTCTCAGAGAGCCATGAGAATCTTCTCCTTCTCCTCAGGGGAGAAGGAGGTACCAATATGTATCATGTTTTCTTCACCGAGATGGATGATGTTTACTTTCTTGAATCTTCCTCCCTCAGAGGAGGATGACATCTTTTATGGGCCCTAGGGGTCTGAGTCGAAGACACGTTCAAGTGAGACCATCCCCTTAGGGATGGTGTTGGTAGGCAAGTCCATGATCCCATCATCTTCATCACCCTTCCTAGTATCATCATGGTCTTGTTCATCCACTATCTGGTCCTCAAAGATACCAACATTGACCATGAAGGCTAGAATATGCTGATCATCCTAAAAAACCTAAAAGTGGGTGACATTATCTAGAATGGATGGGGTGGGGATCATCTCAATGGAAAATATCCAGAGTTGTGAGCTGACCATGGGCTCAAGTGTGCTGGTAGAAATGGTGAGGGCATCTGAGACATAGTTCCATCGTCAAGGAATAAGATCAATGTCAAAGGTAGAAAAATCTTCAATAAGGTTCCATGCTTGATTACGGTATGCAGCCAACCTCTTATCATGACATGTATACTAACTACAGACCTATTTAACAGTCAACTCTGAATCACCCAGAGCCCGGAGGTGGGCGATCCCTTTCCTTAATGTGAATAGGAGTCCAAGGACCAAAGCCTCATACTCTGTGACATTGTTTGTGCAGCTGAACTGCAACCTATAGGATGTGAGGAAGGATTTCCCTCATGGGTTGATTAACTCTACTCTGCCCCACAGCCTTGTTTGGACCAGGACCCATCAAACTTAAGGGTCCATAGGTCATCGCTTGTAGTCTGGAGCTCAGGAGATGGAGTAGCTTTTGGATTATCTTTGGGAGACTTGGTAGGAGCTTCCTCCCACACTGATTATGCATGGGTGAGATTTTCTTCCAGGGTGATTTGAGATTGAGATCCCTAGGGAAATGGCACTGAGGAAGTGCTTCTAGTAGGGATACCGGGTTCTGAGGAATCAACTGTATGTTCTTTGTTCTGGAAGGTGCCAATGTGCTGGGTAGCGACAGAAAGGCAAGGCTCACACTCTAACTCTGAATGCTTCTGATAGTGTACCTAACACTAGGTGTCAGACAAGAGTGTAGTGGGGGTCACTGTGGTACCCTGAGCATTAACCTCAACCCTCAACTTTTCTTCTAGGTCCTGGGTTCTCTGTAGAACTATGGGATCCTCTCCCGGGGTGAAATTGAATGTTAAGATTTCAAAGGGTTGGTACACCCTAGGGGTAGTCTCAGAGAAGAAGACCTCGTTAACCCTCCTGACCTTGATAAGGGCTTGCTTCATTTGGGGTTCACTCTCAACCCAAATCTTGTTTGATTCTCCTTCCCAGGGGAGCCATAAGTGGGAGAAGTTGGTCAAAAAGTATCCATTCAAGGACTTAGACCAATTCTGACATAATAACATCCCATAAGTCTCTAGGATGTCCACCACTTGGATATTGATTATACTAGCTATCCTGGGGTCCTAGATGAGCTATATTCAGACATTCTTCAATTCTCCCACCATTTTCACAACTATCTTATCCAATTGAATCACTGCACTGTTAGATGGGGTGGGGCAAAATCTGAGCTTCTGGTATATGGATAAGGGCATGATGTTCCCTGAAGCTCTGGAATCTACTAGATAGTTGTGTATGTTTTTGCCTTGTATGTTCAAGCCTAGAAGGAATGAAGGATCTTCATTATTTTCCTGGAAGACAGTCACATTGGCATCCTCAAAAGACACAGTCTTGGGTGGGCAACTAATGACTTCTGGGTTTCGCAAAAGATTTAGAAGAGACTTCTTCTGCTGGGGATAGTTTAGCAAAACCTCCATCAAGGTCATGGAGGTAGTGGTTTGTTTTAACACCTTTGTGATGTCAAATCTTCCTCCCAAGAATTGATGGCTTCCCTCGGCCGGGTCTTTTTCTTGGTTAGAGATAGAATCTTTTGGAGGGACAGGCCGGTCAAGTGTATAGTCCTGGGGAGGAGTGTCCTAGGAAGGAGGTGTCGGTGTGTAAAATGGCCCTTTACTAGCCTATCTTTGAGTTTTGTAAGGAGTCTGTGGGTTGGTGAAGGAATTGGCCTCAAAGGCCAAAATAGATTCATCAAAGAATCCCTGCAATTTAGATTCTTCTTCATCTTCTCTGAGGGATCCGAAGAAGATGGTCTCATAAGTGAATGCACCATGAGTTGGTTCTTACACAGGAGGCTCTGGGGGAGTAGTGTCATGCGATTTTTGCCTGTCCAGCTGAGAAATCATGATGACCTTCTCCAGCGTGGCATAGTTTACCTCATTGTGGGATCCTGTGTCATACAATCTATACCAATTGGTCATGGGCTAGAAGTCTGTGACTGGTGTGAAATGGGATGGTCCAACACCACTTTGGTTGGCATTTTGGCTCAGAGGTAGACTTCTGGTGTTTGCGTTATTGTTCCATTACTGTTGGTTGGATTGAGGCCCATTGTTGAAGTTTCTTCCTCTAGCATGGTTTTTTCATTGGTTGGAGAAAATATTCCCTGTTTAGGAATTAGAGTTCTGGGGTGTGTAGGACTCTGCCTTTAGTTGACCCATGTCCATAGTCAGGGTGGAGAAAATTTGCCGAAGGGATTCAACCTTAGCATTCAACTGAATGTTTGTGTCATAGTGTGACAGTTGTTGTTGGTTCCCTGGGAAGGTAGCAATATTTACTAGAGTTGAGGGCGGCAATCCTCCAGCCATGGATGACTAAAAGAAGGGCACTCTGGGTGGTTGTGTTTGAGGTTGTGTTTGCTACGGCTGGTTCCAAGGGAATGATTCTAGGCCTAGTATTGCTTGAGTCTGTGATGGATAAACATACCGGGCCTGCTGGTCTATTGGTGGGGGTGAAGAATTCATCACCATCGTGGGTCACCCACTGCCAGATTGGGGTTATATCCCCCAGTGTATGCAGTTCCACCAGGGATCATGTTAAAAGGTGTGCTCTACCTAATCCCACCTGGGGATTTGTTGAGACCATGGGATAGTTCTAAGGCTAGGTTGTAAAAATTTTCAAAAGTATCCCGATCATCTGCGACAGTCATTCTCTAGAGGAGAGTGGCAACAAAGGGGTCCAACATGTTGAGATAGGTCTGTATGGTTACTTCTGGGGATGGAATGAAAGGACCTATGCACCACTTCAGGGCATGTTGGAACTGATGATTGAATCCTACAAGGGGCTCATTTGGTTCCTTTTTGATGGAAATGAACTAGCTGTGAGACCAAGCTGCATCCACATGTACGTGAAAGGCAGCCAAAAAGGCACCCTCCATGTCTTGCCAACTATTGATGGAGTTGGCGGGAAGGTTAAGGTACCAGTTTAGTTCACCTTGTCCCAGGGATAGGGGAAACATCCAGGTCACAACATCTTCATGTTAGATCCGATGTCGGTTCATGGCATCTTTATATGCCTGTAAGTGTTCTTCTGCAGTTTGTGAGCCTAGGTGCTCATATCTTGGGCAAATATTCTCCAGGTGCAAGGGTAAGTCATTGGTTGCACCCAAAAAAGTTCCTATAGGGGACTCAGTGTTACCAAAATATGCAGCCATTTAGGGAGCTAAATTTTGAGCAGGTTGAGCGTTAGTCCCCAGGATTGTCTGGGAAGTTTGGATATTCTATGGTATACTAGACCCCCAGAAAATAGTGGCTGGTGTGGTTTTTAGGGTCTGTTTCTTTTGAGCAGGAGGCTTGAGTTTGAAAAACCTTCTGGGGTTTGGGGCTGACCTAAGGATTCTTTCAAATCTTGCTTGGGAGAAAGACCAAATCCCACTGAATGCTTGACTCCTAAAACTATAGCTTGGGGAACCCTCGGGAGGTGTAAAATCAAAATCCTGAGAGGGGGACGAGTTCATGTCCTCCTTCTAGCACCAAGTTTCTATTGATGGGACTCCTATGATTGGGTCCACCAGCAGATGTAAGTTATCACCGGGTATCGGGGTACTGGCCAAATTTGCCTACAAAGGTTGTTCAGGGAAATGAGATTCCCTGGGCCTCCAAGCACCTGAGGGTCGGGTCTCGACTGTGTGGGGCTTGGTTGGGAGATGTGACTATTTTCAAGGGGGATAGGTGGTTATCTTCAACTCATTCTCTTCAGGGATTCAAGTAGGTGAGGTTTCTCCAAGCATGCTTACACTTAACAAATAAACTAAAAAAAAAAGATCCTACAGGGTTAGAAATATTTCATCTACCTATAGTTATGCTAAACATTCAAAACATCAATAATACTCTAACACACTATACTAAATACCGAAGAAACATACAACCATTAGTTCATATTTCATCAGTAGCAAGGGAAAGGAGGTTGTTAATCTACTTTAAGTGTTAGATTAAAGGACATGAAGAACACAAAGCATAAAATATTGTTAACTCAAAAGACAGAATGCCAACAACATCATTGCAAGAAATCTATCTTCTTTATTAACATTCCTTCTAGCAAGCACTAATGCATGGTACAATGGTGGCTCCAAGGGAGAATCTAACTACTAAAAGCTTAAACTATGGAGCATTGAGCTCTACAATTGAGAAATGAAAAACTTCTTTTCTATTACTATGGACTGCAAAATCATCAATTTCACCGACCCTTGGAATGGGGCCAGACTTACTATTTATACACATACACATCTAACCCTAACACTAACTTATGTTACACTGTACATTAAAATATATTATCCATTGGCCGGTAATACTTGCGCCACTCTACAAAAGACCTAAAGATAGAATAGGCCTATCATGTTAGAAGAAAAAGATGAGGTGGATTGGAAGAATCGGCCTCAAGAAGAGGGCCAAGGAGGATAAAGAAGAAATCTGATCCCTCGGGGATCGAGGCTACATGCCTCATAAATGGGAAAAGTGGTGCCCTGTCTCCAATGCGCCAGGTGTAATGTTGAAGTGGTGCCTTGGGAAGACCATCTATTAGAAAACCTCTTGCCGATCCGATGTGCCTTGATGTAGCTATCTATCTTCTGACAACCTTTATTAACTACTTTGAAAGTGACTGGTTAGACTTGGGGACCGAGACACGGGTCACTAAAAGAATACAAAATATAGGATATGGGACTCTGGGATCTGGGAACTTACGTTCCAAAAGAATAAAGAATACAAAAACACTTAGGTTTTCTCCAGCCCTCAGAGAACCTTTATTGTTGCTTACTGTCATTGAAGACCTAGAGGAGATGGGAGATTCCATCTTCATCGATGTCTTTAAGGCCAGCCCGCCAGTACTTGGTCACCTCACTCTGTTCTCCCAAGTGCGGAACATTTCCCTTAAATTCATCGGCCATCTTTGTCGTATCATGACCACTAAGTATCATGTGAGTTATTCAAGTCATTTGAGCTCCATCTATTCCCTCCAGGGATTGATACCTTGACTCCATCAACTCATCAAACTTCCCCAAAACATATTCCTCTGGCATGCATGTGTCAGTGCTAAATGGATCAGCTCCAAAGACCTTTGAAACAAAAGCCTTGTATAAATTAAAAGAATAATGTACTACATTGATCTTATCCTACATAGTCCCTACCAGTTTCTTGATTACCCCTAATGTGAGGTCAAGTCTAGAGTGCTGGGTCCTCACAAAATCAAAGGACTCTTCTCCTAAAATCCCAGATTTGGAAATAATCTCCTCTCCGAGGCCGATGAGTTCTTCTAACTAAAATTTCCATGCCTCATAATTCCTGATGTCTCCCTCCCATATACTGATGGTGGTTTTAGCCTGATGTAGTACGTGGCAGGCTGCATATAGATCCGGGAGGGTGGACACTAGGAAACGCTAGATGTTTCCCAACTGTAGTGTAACCCATTCATCAACCGGTTGGGCCTTCTTCTTCATCACCCATAATGAGTCTATATCACTCTGTGGGAGTGGTACATCTGATGTAGAAGCCCCCAAAGGAATAATGCTAATGGGCTGGGCCAGCTCAGTCAACAACCCCATGAGGTTTTCATTTT
The DNA here is from genome assembly GCA_018584345.1 of Thuja plicata. Classification (NCBI taxonomy): domain Eukaryota; kingdom Viridiplantae; phylum Streptophyta; class Pinopsida; order Cupressales; family Cupressaceae; genus Thuja; species Thuja plicata. The sequence continues at coordinate 137,121 of MU224568.1, read as the reverse complement.
CTCCCTTTCTACTTTGAACTTTTGAGCTTCTTTTTCATAGCAAGCCTCTACTGCCTTGGTTGCTTCTTTTAATAGGTCCACTTTACCCTGTTTCCCTCTCTTCCCAAGTGACACCTCTATGACATCATAATCTCCAGCCTTAGCCGTGGCCTTGTCTACATTTGGGGAAGGTGTCATGATTACTATGACTATTTCTCCTCCCGGCTCAGTTTGAAGAGTGTGAACCATCCAAGCTTTCTTAACCTTGGGTGGGTTCTGTGCTTGGGCCATCATCTCTACCAAAGAAAGATGGGCTTTGGGTGTTGATGGGGGGGCCTTTCTCTTTTGATATTCCACCAACCACTGTGGTGGGCGGGGTGGCTTTATAGCCAAAACCCGCTCCTGTAAATTCTCCCCAATATCCTATTGTGCACCCTCAGTAGTATAAGCCTCTTTCAGCTCCTTCCCTGTATCTTCTATCTCATCAGAAATATTTGATTTGGTGGTACCTATATCTTTTTCCCCTTCATCTGTATCTTTAGTAATGTTTGGGTCCTTGTTGGTTGCCTTGGCATTTTCTTCTTCTTCCTGTTCCTATTCTTCCTCAGCCTCTATTGCTGGGGTGTCCTCCTCCATTGGTACATCCTTAGGTAGTGTGGGAGGCAATGGGCCAAGATTTAACATTTTGGCTACAATGATTACCTCCCTGAATGTTGGCATTGGGAGAGGCGTCTGGAACACGGCAGTTGGGGTCATGGTTGTTCCCGAGGGTCTGGTTTCCCCAGCCGATGCTATTTATTCACTTTGTTTCTATTCACCTGAAACTCCTGTATCCTATATTTTTGGGACCTCAGAGGCTATCTCTTGCTCTTTCCCTTTCTCTCCTTCTACCTGTTCCTCCTACTCCTGTGTAGGTTGCTATTTTGGAGCTTCCTCTTGCTCTGGGATTTTAGCCTCTGGCTGCACAATGTCCCCCTACAAATTCCCAAACTTGTCAGTTCTAAAAACATCATAAAATTCATCTTGAGGGGGAGGATTTTCTAGGACATGAGTAGGCTTTGGTTCCTTTTTTTACTCCGGAGAGTTGGAAGAAAGGATTTCTACTTGTGGGTTCTGAGGCATCCCTAGCTCCGGTTCTGCCTTCGGCTTTGGATTGAGCCTTTTCTTCTGCCTGGTGACCAGAGGAGGCCCCGCATCCCTTAGGAAATTCTCCTCTTCCAGATCTACTCCTATCACTTTGACCATTAGCACTACTAGTGAAGAGGAAGAAGGAGGACGAATAGGTCCAGTTATGAGCACCAGAGTAGCCAACCGTGTGATTAATTTCTCGCTCATCTGCTGGGACGATGCTATTGATTGCTTTAGTTGTTCTTTTATTGGGGTCTCCTACACAATGGGAGTCTCCATTATTCTTTTTCCCCTATCTTCTCCCTATGAAGAAGTTCTAGCCTTGGGGGTCAGCTTTTGTACTGGCTGGGCAGCCCTGTAGGTACTCCTGAGGAATACTCTCTTAAAGTATACGTGGCTATGCTCGACCATGTTGCGAGTAAATTATTCAATGGTGGGCCCCTCCTAGGCATTCCAGTCCACCGATGGGAGGGCCAAATTATTAATCCCCTTTGCTTTGTACTGGGGGTCTATTGTGGATCCGGCGTGTGAGAAGTCATCTGGAAATTTTTGGAGCTTCAACCTTTTGATCATCCCCATAGTCATCTAGATGTAATGCCAGCTCTGGACTTCAACATCATCCTAACAATCTTCCCAGAATTCCTCCATATGGTATTGGTGGGGCTCTGATGCCCGGGGAAGTGCCAGTGCAATTTTTCCATGCGGATCAAACTTCTTCCATGCTAGATAAAATTCTGCCAGGTTCAAGCTCTTGAGTTTGTTGTCTGCCTCCTTGGCTGCAGCCAGACTGCACGAGTAATTCCCACAAGTGATTGGGAATGGAATATTTGTCACATTCTTTAAGGAATATAAAGCGTGCAACTCCATTATTTGTCTACAATACTCTAAGATAATTATCTTATTCCCACAATGTTTGGGAAACAAGTAAGGTTTCCCAGAGAAGTCGGTTACCCTTATATATGTATGTTGTTGGAATTGTATGTAATAATGGCCATAGCTTCTAACTAGATCCATTGCCTCAATGGAGAGGTGGTATCCTACATCTTGGGTAGGCATGAGCAGGTTGTAGTAAATGAAGACGTCGTTACCCTACAGAAACTGGGGAAACTAGCCTCCCATTAGATTTGTGGGAAATAATCCCAGGGAGCCTTCTAACCTGGGCCGATCTTGAGTACACTTGATGTGAGTAACCCATTAGTGGCAAGTCATTGTTGCGGTAGGGCCTAGAGAACATAAGAAGTAATATAAAACTTCCACTTTTGGGCCACCTAAAGGAAGTGAGAATCCACATGGTTTGAAATAATGGTGGCCCAATCAAAGTACTCCCCACTGGTGGTGATGCCAAGCAAGAAGTAGTACATCCACCCTATGAAATCCCAGTCATGGGGCTGCCCAAAGACCTAGGATATTGCTATCATCCCCATCTGGATTATTTCTTTAAACTTGAATTGGGGGATCTCTAGCTTCATTTTCTTGGGGTCCCTCTTCGGAGTCTTGAGTCAATGATTGTTCATGCATTGCTGGGCTGCGACCTCCAACTATTGAAATTGCGCTAAGGCATCTGATCTGGTAACAACAGTTGGGTTGTTAAACTAAGGAATCCCCAATCCTACTAGAAAAGTTGGTGTCAAGAGACACCATGGGAGTGGGATATCCAGTGGGTTCTAGGGCTGCGAGCATGACTGCCCAGACAGAAGAATTGTAATTCATTGCAAGTATAAGAATCAACTTTAGGGCCTACACCAAGCATGGAAAATAGGCAGCCTTAAGAATTGTGAAATCCCCGATGCTGATCGCCGGCGGATCCCCGGACTGTCACTAAATGTACATTATTTTGACAAGGGCCTACATGTCGGCCCACATTTCGATGCTGGTGTCAGTAATTAATTGAACTTTGGAATCAATCCTTGATCCCATGACGGTGTTTTCCTTCACATACTTCATGCTGAGAGGTAATTTTTCTAAGACCCTCTCCATTTTAGATCTGATGGCTTCCCTACTGACCGTCGTGGAAGGAAGCTCCAGACTTTTGGGTGGTGAAGATGCGGAAGCCTTAGACATTTTTAAGGTAATTTTCTCTAGAAACCTGCAAGGAAAGGTGACCATATAAATTCATGAATAACTATTATTTCAGGATCCAGAGATCATACCACCGTGGCACATCCTTTCCCTAAAAAGTTAGTTTAGGTTCAAAATCTTGAAAAGTATATATATAATGGCAACTTTGAGAATTAACCAATATCCGGGCCTGGGGGTCTTAGCATATCTGAAAAAATTAAGATGTGGGTTGGGTGAGGACAAAAGACCCAGGATCTAAAAAACTAACAGTTGGGAGATGTGTGCAAAAAGTGAGTTATCAGGCCTACATCATCGTCACATGGCTATGCAATAAATGGAAATTTATGGTGACGGTGGTGACAACTGTCTGAATGTGTGAAAAGTGAGTTCCACTTGTACAATCTTGAATGTATATGTGAGACATAAATGTATCATTAAGGCTGGCTTATGGAGGAGAGAGAAAACTACCTGGTTGAAACCAGCTGAGAGATGAGTTTAAAACCAGGTGGTATTCTGCCCTGAACGAGCTCACAAATTTAAAAGGAAAATAGATGAGGCACGATAAGCTTGTCATGAGACCGAACAAATACACACAAAATATACATCATATTTACAGTTGAGCCAAAAGGTATATATATGGAAATGGAAGGATATACATGCAAAACACCAAATTTATAGCAAAAGACAACACGGAGTGACCAACCTATACAAACATGCACAAAATGTATAGAATATACAACATATATACAATGTTTTACACTGCACAGAGGGAGGACTGTTGGAAATGTCATACAAGATTATGAACTGAGAGGGGAGGGGTGAATAAGTTCACTTATAAATTTTCTATTATGGAACTGTCTCACTTCTGCATGCTTTGCCAAATGAAAACTATAAATGAAAAGCAAGTTAAAACATGTAAGTCACTTCAAGTACACACATAACAAATAGACCCATAACACCATGATTTTTGGTCACGTGGAAATCCTTGGTTAGAGGAAAAAAACTACGATGGGGATGACACCCACAATCCTTCACTACTGTAGTAAAAAGGTTTCTCGGTTAGAGCTACAATGTTTAGCTACTTCTGATAGCTTACTCTGTTAAGAGTATAAAGACTTATGCAGTCTACCTTGTTAAAGGATTTCACAAATTCTTCTCTAAGAATTCTAGTCAGTGGTGGGATTTACAAAATAACAAAAATAATGTATTCAACAATGGTTTGAACTTGTCTAAAATAATGCATCAATCTGTTATGCTTGATTAGACTCTTTATGCTCTGAGTTCTTTACCTCTAAATTTTCTTGGTGATGTGATCATCAAACCTTCCTTCTGTAAATTTTGTACTTGGTGCTGCCTCAAATACCCTGCTATACCCCAATAATAGTAACAACATTCATTTCTTCTTTTTCTTTTTCTTCTCTCTCTTTTTTTCATAAGGATTCTTCACTTCTTAAATATCCTCTATTTTTGCCTCTTAATCTCCTTGATTAGGTTTTTTGCAAGTCAATCTCAGTCATTTGATCATCCTTATGATTTGTTGCCACTCGGTAAACCGCCTGACTGTTACCTTGGAAATTGTGCCCTTCATGGAACTCACAACATCTATTTTTCCACTTAATCTCTGCCTTGCATCTTGTTCTTGATTATTCTAGTTCGTAGATTCTGTAACCAACTGAATTTAGTGATCATAGAATCTTCTGACATCATCTGTCAATTCATTAAATGCGTTCTTATCAAGATTTGACTTAGTTTACTTGCTCAGTTGCCTTGCTTGCATTACTCGGTAAGTAAATACTTCAAATTCTTGGTAACTGACTACTCTCAGTGCTCGGTACAAGTTTTCAAACTCGGTACTCGATAACTATGACCGAATAGCATTTCCACTCGGTGACTTTTTTTGCTTGGTGCTTGATTCTGCTTTCTTTACCGACTGCTCCTCCCTTGCTTACATTACCGACTGACTTCTCATACTCGGTACTACTGTCCATTTCCTTTATCAACTAGACTTGGCTGCTTATGACTTTAACAAAACTTATGACAACAAAATGAATAGGGTAACAATCTCCCCCTTTGTCATTAGTTTGGCATTTTGACAAAAACTTCAAAGTCATCAATCAAAACTCAAAACTTATAACTCCCCCTTGGTTGATATTCCCTATGCACTATATACACTTCAAAAATTGTATTCCATACATTATCATCCTTTAAAATATTATCTCACATATTATCTCCCTTTTTTGACAAAAGTGCCAAAATAACAATTACTTGTAAAAAATGTACTTATATTTATTTTGGAGATCAGACAATGCTGACTCCCATGTCTCCTTTAGTGTCTGCATAACTATAATGTGCTCATTTATGTTCGCTTCTAGAACTATGATTGTGTCAAGTGAAATCATCTCTGGCATAGTGACTAAGTCCTTGCCTTTCTTCAAATGTTTTTGCATAGCCTTAATATGTGGAATCAAGATCGCCTGCAATTCCAACAACTCTATCTAGATTTTATGTTCCTCTTTCATGAGTTCATGTTGGTGTCCCATGAGATGCTTGATCTTCTGATAATATACTTGGATTGAACCGGGTTCAATATATACATCCTTTAGGAGTTTGGTTAACTCAGTTTCTACCGACTGTTCTTTATTCCTTATTTCCCTAGTAAATTTTGAAATTTGACAAAGCTTTTGAAATAATGAAAGAATTGTAGTTAGAGTCTGCTCTATAGCTGTACATAGTTTGGAAAGAGTTACCTTGTCTTCTACTATGTGTTTCAATATTTTCTCCATTATTCTCTTTGTCAACTTTGGCTCATGAATTTTCAATAATGATTCGGTGGTATCCATGTTCGCTACCTTTATCTGTTGAGAAAATTTGCCTACTTGCTGAATCAAACTATCTTTTTGATTTATTGCAACATCAGGTAGCAGTGATTGAAAGATGTCTTTGACATCTTCAAGAATTTCATCTTGCTTCCTCATTTCATCAATCAAAGTTTGTTGGGCTGCCTTTCTCTTCAATAGTTTCCCATATGATGCCAATTGCTCAGCATTCATGTTTGCAAAATCAGGAGGGGGAAAAATTATTTCTTCTGTTAAGTCAATTTCCTCCTTCATTTTCTTCTTATTCTTGCTGCTTGATGGTGAGATAGATGCCTTAAGTAAATCGGTGGGAGACTTGTTTGTGCCTGCTGTGCTCTCAGATTTCTCCTCCGACTCATGAGTACCTTCTGGATTTTATTTTTCTTTCTTATCTCCTTGTGTATTTTTATTCTCCTTCCCTTTCTCACTCTCCTTCCCTTTCTCTCACTCTTTCTTTTTCTTTGACTCTTCTTTGGAGTCTTGTTGCTTCTCTCCTTCGATGTTAGTTGGGGGAACCAATTCATTTCCTTTTCTATGTTCATTTCCTTCCTCGGTGGTCTCTGTACTTATCTTAGAATAAGCATGAATTTTTTGTATTACTGGATCTGATTCTTTGGTTGTTGGAGTGTCATCTATGTCCATGCACTCGATATTTTGATCTATTGTATTCATAGCATTTTCTTTCTTTCCTGTGTCTTGTGCAGGATCCTCTTCTTTTGATGCATCTTCAACATTTATGCCATCGGTATCTTTGGTTAGGTCAATGAGATCCGTTTGACCTTTACTACCTTTTGATGATTGTCCTTCGGTAGTTCCCTTAGTTGGTTTGTCTTCTCGAGACTTGGTAGCATCTAGCTTGAATATTTTTCTTGACATTTCATCTATTTCTTTCTCAACTTCTAAAAGCTTACCAATCATTATTCTTAGTGCTCTATTTTTTTCAAGAAATCTCCTTGAATAGTTCTGTAGAGATTCATCAATTTCTTGCACTGATAATTCAGGCATTGTCACAACTAATGATCTTTCTCTTATTTTTTTTTCAGCAGTCAATGCATATTTCCACCTTCCATCTACCTTATTGTATAACTCATTAGGAAGCTAGCTTGAAACTTACATTGGTGTTATTCTAAATTTATTCAGTATGAAAATAATAGCATCTTCAATTCTTACCTGATCATTTACACTCAACTGCTCATATCTCAATTTTTTTACTCCAGCAAAACCTCCATGTTTCATTAATGAATCAATGGATTCATCAAGAGTTGGTTTCAATGTCTTTTGTGGTACTTTGAGTGCCTCAATCTCCTCTGTTTCTATTTCACTTTCAATTTGTAGCTTCAATTTTCTTCTTGGCTTTACAACATTTTTCTTACTCCTCATATATGTTTTCCCTCTTGGTTTGGGTGTCTCGGTTTGTTCCTTTTCTTTTTCCCTAACCGAGGCCCTTGTGCTACTGCCACTTGGTGAGGGATTAGCTTCTAGTTGTTTTCTATTCTTCTCAATTAAAGGTGATGCCTCTGTTTCTTCTTCATCCTCTCCAACTTCAAGTTTCTGTGACAATTCCCCAATCATTTTCCTTGCTTTCCTTATGGCCTTAGGTATCACTATACCATGCTTGATCTTTTCTTTAACTTCTTCATAGGTTCCATATCTGTCAGCTTTCTTGTCAATGGGGTCTTTCAACAATGTATCAATTTGTTGTGTAGCTATGTCAATATCAACTTCATATCCCATTGGTTGAAGCCAAATAGTCCTAGGCTCAACAACCTTAATGATACATAGGTCAGTATCTACTTCAAAACAAATATTATCATGATATCTTTCCACTAGCTGGGGTGGAATCCTGAATCTTTTATGCATCTTTGCTTGAAACTTAACAAAGTAATCATTCATGATCAAATTAAAATTGTTTC
>MU224568.1:111504-129138 GCA_018584345.1 Thuja plicata | reverse complement strand
TTTCCACTAGCTGGGGTGGAATCCTGAATCTTTTATGCATCTTTGCTTGAAACTTAACAAAGTAATCATTCATGATCAAATTAAAATTGTTTCCCAGTCCTAAAATATATTCATTGATTTGATAAATTATTGGACTATCTGTGCTCCATGTTACTTCACCGACTAATGGGAAAAAGTTCTCAAAATAGAAAAATATACATACCAATAGTGGACCAAACTTCAAAGTGTTTGTCTTGGCTTTCCTAATTGTGTTCATGTTGTCTTCAATTTGCCTCAAAAAAATATCATAAACATCTAATTTCATTCCTTTCTTCACAATCTTGTAAGCCAGGTCAACTGCTCCACAGGGTACACTGTCTACCCTAGATGATTGGAAGACTCGATAGGCAATGATGTTACATGCAAAGTTAAGTTCTGCATCTTCTACCATTGAAATTCTCATTGCTCTACCATCCCATTGAGCTTTGGTTAGCTCACTCAATGTTTCTCTATCAATCTGCTTGATTGCCTTTGGTCTGTCTCCGATTGGTAGGCTAGTAATGATGTGTAGTACATCCTTGGTGATCTTTACTAGTTTCTCTAGACACATAAACTGATCGTGTACTCGGCTAAGCACAAGTCTGATCCATTCAGGTTTGAAGACTCTCAGTAGATGAAGCATATGCACCAAACCCTTTCTCTCCAGATGTGTGTGCCCATCTCTCAACTTGCCATTGTCACACAGTTTATTGAACGAAGTGTCCAACTCATTAACACAAATATCTTAAATTTTGCAGTGGATGAAGGATCGAACATTCTTTGCCACGACTGGTACTTGCTTCTTTGGTACCATTAGATCAGGAATAGTGATGGAAATAATCCTTTTCTCTTCGAAAGCTTAACTTGGTTGAAAGAAAACAACGATGAATACAACTATAGATGATTTAGCTTGTTTCAGAATTTACCTCAGAGATCACTTGAATGCATGAAGACTCGATCGCTCTACAACTCACTCTTGATAACTCAGATGCGTAAGGTGCAAAATGACTTACAAAAATTTATATTTATATCTTTTTCTCAATTAGGGTTTCCAATGAAAAAGTTAGGTTATCATAAATGCATTCACCGACTTCGTGAAATTCAAATTTCATCGACTAACCAAATACTCTAACTTGCATGTGAATCACAACAAAAAACTTTCATAAAATATCCAAATGCATCTAAGCATGCTAATATGGATCTCTGCTCTCTTAATTTAGGAACTGATTAAAGATTTGAATTTGGTGAGCAGTTCCTACATACCTTTTACTGACTAAGTGTAGCTCGGTGCACTCATCTTAGTAGATGAGGTGCTTTCAATATTTTCGAGTGAGGTTCCATCATCTTGCTCTTTTATTTTCCAATTTTTTTTCATTTGTTCCCTTATCTCATCAATAGTAGGTGTCTTCTTGTCATTACTTTCCTTTTTGTTTGATATATTGACTCGGTACCTACAATCTTTAGCTAGGTGTCTTATTTTGTGACAGTGAAAACATGCCATACCAGAACTTCTCCATGATTTCCTATTGTTCCTTCCAAACATTAATAAGAAATTTCCAGCAATGTGTCCATACCTTCCACATGATGCACAAGAGATGTGGGTATTGTAGTCCCATGGTACTAATGCTTCTGTTTGGTTGGATTGTGATCTCTCTTGGTTTGATGTCCACTTGCTATTCCTTGTCTTTGATCTGCATTCTTTAGCTTTGTGTCCATACTTGTTGCAAGTGTTGCAGTAACCATCAAATTTATCTTTCCTTGACTTGTTGGGGATCCTTTATCTACACTCAAAAGCTTTATGACCATGCTTATTGCATCCAAAATAATATCCATCAAATTTAGGTTTACTAGGTACATTACCTCTTTTGCTCCTACAAAATTTTTTTGTGTGATCGGGCTTTCCATTATAGTTTCAATGAGGTTTCTTCCTTTGTCTTGGTGGTGCTTTAGTACTGTCATCTTTTGATGAATTAGATGATTCTCCTTGGTCGGTAGTGTTATTTCCATTAAATCCAATACTTGTTTTGTCACTCGGTTGCTTTTGACTTTTGAGTTGTTTGTCAAAAGCTTGAGAGGATTTTTCCTTTTTCTTAAGTACTTCATTGATGTTCTTTTCATTTGTCAATTCAGTGTTCAACCTTTCTATTTCTGATTTCAATGATTGATTTTCAAATTCCTTTCTAGCAATCTCTATATTGGCATTCACAAGTTGATCAACCATGTTATGATGTTGCTGTGTCATTCTTATGATCTCATTGTCTTTTTTGGCTAACCGTGCTTCAGCCTATCTTTTGTCATTTTCAATCATCCTTTTTCCATCTTCAACACTTCTTTTACCTTCTATCAACTCGGTCATCCTCATGCTATTTGATTCAAGATTTTTCTTCATTAAATCTAGCTGTTCGGTAAGTGAGTCATTCTTTTCCATTAGTTCTCTGATGGCTGTCTCATTTTCATCATTCAAACTAGCTTCTGAAGTTGTTTCAAGTGTTTCAACCTATTCTTGTGTAATCTTTAGTTCATCATATAGTTTTATTCTCATTTTTATTGATTTCTCCAATTTCCTTCTTAACTCGGTAATCAATTCTTGTGCACTTTCTAGCTCATACTCAAGACTGTCAATCCTCTTAGCTTGCCTATAACTTTCCATGACTAGGATATTTTACACTTAGGTGGTCAAACCATTAACTCAAGAGTCAAAGCTCTGATACCAATTGTTGGAAATGTCATACAAGATTATGAACTGAGAGGGGAGGGGTGAATCAGTTCCCTTATAACTTTTCTATTATGGAACTATCTCACTTCTGCATGCTTTACTGAATGAAAACTTTAAATGAAAAGCAAGTTAAAACATGTAAATCACTTCAAGTACACACATAACAAATAGACCCATAACACCATGATTTTTGGTCATGCAGAAATCCTTGGTTAGAGGAAAAAAACTACGGTGGGGATGACACCCACAATCCTTCACTACTGTAGTAAAAAGGTTACTCGGTTAGAGCTACAATGTTTAGTTACTTTTGATAGCTTACTCTGTTAAGAGTATAAAGACTTATGCAGTCTACCTTGTTAAAGGATTTCAAAAATTCTTCTCTAAGAATTGTACCTTGTTAGAGGATTTACAAAATAAGATCTGTAAGGATCTACCCAGTGGTGGGATTTACAAAATAACAAAAACAATATATTCAACAATGCTTTGAACTTTTCTGAAATAATGTATCAATCTGTTATGCTTGATCAAACTCTTTATGCTTTGAGTTCTTTACCTCTGAATCTTCTCACTGATGTGATCATCAAACCTTCCTTCTGCAAATTTTGTACTTGGTGCTGCCTCAAATACTCTGATATACCCCAATAATAGTAACAACATTCATTTCTTCTTTTTCTTTTTTTTTATCTCTCTTTTTTTCATAAGGATTCTTCACTTCTTAAATATCCTCTATTTTTGCCTCTTAATCTCCTTGATTAGGTTTTCTGCAAGTCAATCTTAGTCGTTCGATCATCCTTATGATTTTTTGTCACTCGGTAAACCGCCTGACTATTACCTTGGAAATTGTTCCCTTCTTGAAACTCACAACATCTATTTTGCCGCTTAATCTCTACCTTGCATCTTGTTCTTGATTATTCTGGTTTGTAGATTCTATAACCAATTGAATTTAGTGATCATAGATTCTTCTGACATCATCTGTCAATTCATTAAATGTGTTCTTATCAAGATTTGACTTAGTTTACTTTCTCGGTTGCCTTGCCTGCATTACTCGATAAGTAAATACTTCAACTACTCGGTAACTGACTACTCTCGGTGCTCGGTACAAGTTTTCATGCTTGGTACTCAATAACTATGACCAAATAGCATTTCCATTGGGTGATTGTTTTTTCTCGGTGCTTGATTCTTCTTTCTTTATCGACTGCTTCTCCCTTCGCTTACATTACCGACTGACTTCTCATACTCGGTACTACTCTCCATTTCCTTTACCAACTAGACTTGGTTGCTTATGAATTTGATAAAACTTATGGCAAAAAAATTAATAGGGTAACATAGACAACCCTCTAGCAGAGTCGACCCACCAACGGGTGGAAAACCAAATGACCAAACACAGAAGAAAAAAAAAAAACAAACCAGGCAAAACACCAACAAAACACAAAAAAGCTGAGAAAAATGAAGGAAGGAAATAGAGACCAACCTGAAAATCTGAAGGAAGCAAGGAAGGCAAGGCACTACAAATGCTCTGCAATAGATTCCACCTTCAAATGATCACCACTCAACACCATAAACCAACCGCAATTACTCAGAACAACTCAAAATTACTTCACACTCAATCTTGCTCAAATCGCTCTGAAATCACCTTGAAATTGCTTAAGTGTTTTAATCATGGTAATTGTGAAAATGACAGGTGATTCCTATTTATACCCGAGGTGAAAAGAAAGTCACCTTTCCTTCTGCAAAATCTAGAATAGGCTGACCTCGGGACTTCGGGCCTGGGGATTCCACGTGACCATGCCCTCTTACAAAAAGAAGACATCGTGGCAAAGAATCCCGGAGTCTGGTATCTGGCTCGTGGACAAGGAGCGACCAACTCTGGGACTAGGTCCCAAAGATAGGAGGGAAAAAACAAAGAGAAAAACCAATACCGTGGGAAAGAAAACCCGGAGAAGGAAAACAATGAAACAAAGGAAAAAGACAAGGCAAGAGCCAAAAGCAGAAAACAAAAAAGGGGGACCCAACATTTTGCACACAAAATGTAGGGGCGGGGATGCAGGGCATAACAGGTAGTCATAATAAGTTGAATCAGAGACATATGAAATGGGTTGAATATTTGTAGAGCTTTACATTTTTGATTAAGCATAAGAGTAGAGTTTCTAACAGAGTTGTTGATGCATTAAGTAGAAGAAGATCTTTGTTGACTGAAATAAGAATTGAAGTTCTTGGCTTTGATGACATGAATAATTTGTATGAAAATGATCCTAATTTTTCAAAGCAGTGGAGAGTGTGAAGAGCACCTAATACAAATCAATCAAGTAAGTTTGAAGACTATTTCAATCAAGAAGATATGTTGTTCAAAGGAATTCAGTTGTGCATACCAAGAGGTTCAATGAGAACTAATTTGATTAAGGAGAAACATAGTAGTGGATTGGCTGGACACTTTGGCATTGATAAAACATTGAGTATGCTGAAGGAGAGGTACTTTTGGCCTCAGTTGTATAAAGATGTTCAAAAATTTGTAAGAAGTTGTGGCGTTTGTCAAGTTGCAAAGGGAGTAAGTCAGAATACTGGTTTGTATACACCTATTACTATTCCTGAGAAACCTTTGAGTGATATCAACATGGATTTTTTTCTTGAACTTCCACGGATAGAAAGAGTACACATAGCAGATCTTTTCTTCAAGGAGATTGTTAGATTGCATGGATTACCAAAGAGTATCATCTATAATAGAGACAGTAAGTTTGTAAGCTATTTTTGGAGAACACTTTGAAAGAAGCTGAATACTGATTTGAAATTTAGTTCTACATTTCATCCACAGACTGATGGACAAATAGAGGTTTTAAACAAAAGTTTGGGTAACTTGTTGAGATGTTTAGTTGGAGACACAGCAAGCAATTGGGATTTGATGTTGGCACAATTAGAGTTTGCATACAATAGTTTAGTAAATAGAAGTACTGGAAAGACACCTTTTGAGATTGTTCATGGCACACAATCTAGAGGTATATCATATTTGAGAGACATTGTTGGTGAAGATAAAAGAAGTGCTGAAGCAGAGGAATTTGCAGAATTTATGAAGACATTTAAAACAAAAGCTGGAGAAAAGTAATAAAAAATACAAAGATGATGCAAACAGATCAAGGAGACATAAGACATTTGAAGTTGATGATGTTTTAAAGGTTCATCTAAAGAAAGAAAGATTTCTTATTGGAATATATGGGAAATTGAAGATGAAGAAATTTGGTCCTTGTAAAATACTAAGAAGATTTGACAGTGCAAATGCTTATGAAGTTGAATTACCTAATGACATGGATATATCACCTATATTAAATATTATAGACTTGTATGAATATCATGAACCTGATGAAGAAGTAACAGTACCAAGTGATTATCCTAAGAAGCAGATAGAGGAAGTTGAGAAGATCTTGAGACAGAGAGTTGCAAGAAGTACAAGAGGAAAAGAATACATGGAATATTTGTTAAAGTGGAAAAAACTTTGATTGAGGAATCATTTTGGATTTCTCAATCTAAGTTGGATTCATTTCAAGTTGGACCTGATACATGATTCAGGGAATCATTTCTTTTCAACCCCAGGTGTCTGATGCAGGAGCATCTTGGGTCCTTGGCAATCTTGCTCAACCAAAAATATGTTTATTGCATTCCTTAGTTTTTTCTTTGTTGCTTAGCTTTTGTTTCTTGGAATGCTTTCCAAGTTTCTCAGTCATGTTTGTTGCTATTGCTCAGCTCTTCTTTGGCTAAGTGCTCTGTTTCTCGGTCATGCCCTTGTCGAGTTGGTTTATTTTTGGACTTGGAGCTGTGGTTGACTTCTTCATTTAATTTTTGTGGCTGGATTTATTTGGGATCTATCTTGGGATCCATGTGGATGTAAATCTGGGTCTCTTCTTTGGGTTTTGAGTGCCAACTTCCTTGTTGGTCTCTTGTATATATTCTTTTGTATATTCTTAGTTTGGTAGCAAGTCTTAAAGAAAGAATGCAAATGTTAAGATATTGAAGATCTGAGATCTCTATTATAAGAAGATCAAATTGTAATAAATTTCTTTGTATATAGCCGTAATAGGGAAGGCCTTACAGCCTAACATGTATTAAGTTTGATGATTTGATAATAAAGATCTCTGCATTCTCTTCTCCTACTGTGTGTGTTGTAATAAATCTGCATTGTATCTACAAGCTAGATGGTTCTGGATGTGCCCTAGGCCCCATCTCCAACCTCCTTGCATCAAATGTGCACTGATTCTAGAGCAATAAACAAGATCACAGTGAAGTATAGGTTTCCTATACCAAGAATGGATGACATAATGATTGTATGAGTGGAGAAAAGTATTTTACCAAAATTGATTTGAAAAGTGGATATCATCAGATCAGAATCAGAGAAGGTGATGAATGGAAGATTGCTTTCAAGACAAAGGAAGGCTTATATGAGTGGTTGGTTATGCCTTTTGGTTTAACTAATGCACCTAGTACATTTATGAGGCTAATGAATGAAGTTTTGAAGAAATTATTGAATAAATGTGTGATTGTATATTTGGATGATATTATGATATTTAGTAAGACTAGAGAAGAAAATTTGATGCATATAAAATAAGTATTGTAGAGATTGAAAGAGGAAAAGTTGCTGATAAATCTGAAGAAGTGTTCCTTCATGAAAGAAGAGCTTGTGTATTTGGGTTTTTTTAATTTTAGCTGATGGTTTGAAGATGGATCCAGAAAATGTTGAAGCTATACTGAGTTGGGCTACACCTGAGAATGTTACACAGGTGAGATCATTTCATGGATTGGCAAGTTTTTACAGGAAGTTTATCAGAAATTTCAGTTCTATTTGCAATGCTATGACTGAGACAATGAGAGGAGACAAAAGGGAGTTCAAATGGACATATGGAGCTGATAAAAGTTTTGAAGATTTAAAGTTGAAGGTTTCTGAATTACCTATGCTAGCCTTACCTAATTTCAATAAGGTATTTAAAGTTGAATGTGATGCAAGTGGAAGTGCAATTGTAGCTGTGTTGACTCAAGAAGGTAAACTTGTTTCTTTCTTTAGTGAAAATTTGAATGATGCAAAGAGACAATATTCTTTCTATGATCAGGAATTATATGCTATTGTGCAAGCTATGAAGAAATGGAGACATTACTTGATGCCAAATGAATTTGTATTATATACTGATCATAAGGCTTTAGAATATTTGGGTACTCAGAATAAGTTGAATCAAAGACATATGAAATGGGTTGAATATTTGCAGAGCTTTACATTTGTGATTAAGCATAAGAGTGGAGTTTCTAACAGAGTTTCTGATGCATTAAGTAGAAGAAGATATTTGTTGACTGAAATGAGAATCAAAATCCTTGGCTTTGATGACATGAAGAATTTGTATGAAAATGATCCTGATTTTTTAGAGCAGTGGAGAGTGTGCACAACACCTAATACAAATCATTCAAGTAAGTATGAAGACTATTTCATTTAGGAATATATGTTGTTCAATGGAATTTAGTTGTGCATACCAAGAGGTTCAATGAGAACTAATTTGATCAAGGAGAAACATAGTAGTGGATTGGATGGACACTTTGGCATTGATAAAAAATTGAGTCTACTGAAGGAGAGGTACTTTTTGGCCTCATTTGTATAAAGATGTTTACAAATTTGTAAGAAGTTGTGGAGTTTGTCAAGTTGCAAAGGGAGTAAGTAAGAATATTGGTTTGTATACACCTATTACTATTCCTAAGAAACCTTGGACTTATATCAGCATGGATTTTGTTTTTGGACTTCCGAGGACAACAAGAGGTAATGATTCTATATTTGTTGTTGTGGATATATTTTCCAAGATGACACATTTCATACCATGTAGGAAAACATCTCTTTTCTTAAAGGAAATTTTCAGATTGTATGGATTACCAAAGATTATCATCTCTGACAGAGACAACAAGTTTGTAATTTATTTTTGGAGAACACTTTGGAAGAAGTTGAATACTGAGTTGAAATTTAGTTCTACATTTCATCCACAAACTTATGGACAAATAGAGGTTGTAAACAGAAGTTTGGGTAACTTGTTGAGATGTCTAGTTGGAGACACACCAAGCAATTGGGATTTGATGTTGGCACCAGCAGAGTTTGCATACAATATTTTAGTAAATAAAAGTACTGGAAAGACACCTTTTGAGATTGTTCATGGCACACAACCTAGAGGTATATCAGATTTGAGAGACATTGTTGGTGAAGAGAAAAGAAGTGTTGAAGGAGAGGAATTTGCAAAATTTATGAAGACATTGCATGAGGATGTAAACCAAAAGCTGGAGAAAAATAATCAGAAATACAAAGATGATGCAAATAGATCAAGAAGACATAAGACATTTCAAGTTGATGATGTTGTAATGGTTCATCTGAAGAAAGGAAGATTTCCTTTTGGAATATATGGGAAACTAAAGATGAAGAAATTTGGTCCTTGTAAAATACTGTAAGATTTGATAGTGGAAATTCTTACAAAGTTGAATTACCTGATGACATGGATATATCACCTATATTCAATATTTAAGACTTGTGTAAATATCATGAACTTGATGATGAAGTAACAGTACCAAGTGATTATCCTAAGAAGTAGATAGAGGAAGTTGAGAAGATCTTGAAACAGAGAGTTGGAAGAAGTACAAGAGGAAAATAATACATGGAATATTTGGTAAAGTGGAAAATAGCTCGATTGAGGACTCATCTTGGATTTCTCAATATTTTTTGGATTCATTTTAGGTTGGACCTAATACATGATTTGGGGAATCATTTCTTTTCAACTCCAGGTGTTTGATGCAGGAGCATCTTGGGTCCTTGGAAATCCTGTTCAACCAAAAATATGTTTACTGAATTTCTTGTTTTGTTCTTTGTTACTCAGCTTCTATTGCTTGACATAATTTCCGAGTTGCTCATTCATGTTTATTACTGTTGCTCGGCTCTTCTTTGGATGAGTGCTCTATTGCTGGGTCATGCCCTTGCTGAGTTAATTTATTCTGGGAGTTAATGTTGTGGCCGACTTCTTCATTTAATTTTTGTAGCTGGATTTATTTGGGATCTATCTTGGGATCCATGTGGACCTAAATCTAGGTCTCTCCTTTGGGTTTTGAGTGCTAACTTCCTTGTTGGTCTCTTTTATATATTCTTTTGTATGTTCTTAGTTTGGTAGCAAGTCTTAGATCAAGAATGCAAATGTTAAGATATTGAAGATTTGAGATCTCTGTTGTAAGAAGATAGAATTGTAATACATTTCTTTGTATATGGCCATAACCAGAAAGGCCTTACAGCCTGGCTTGTATTAAGTTTGATGATTTGGTAATAAAGATCTCTACATTCTCTTCTCCTAGTGTGTGTGTTGTATTAATTCCACATTTTATCTGCAAGCCTGATGGTTTTGGGTGTGCCCTAGGCCCCGTCTCCAACCTCCTTGTGTCAACTTCCCCTAATTGAAGCTCAATAAAATATAGTTTAGTGATGCATCAACTTGAGTGATAGTGAATATCTATCAGTTGATGTAGGTACATCAGAGCACAATGTAGATGAATTAGTACATTCAAGTAAATTACAATTACAAAGTGAAATAGTACTAACTATTTAGTATTTGAGAAGATGGAGTCTTATAGCATAAAAGTTAAGTAACTTATGGATTCTTTGTCATCTATTGTCAAAGAGGGAGAGTTTTCTATAATACATAAGAATAAGATAAAAGAGGGAGAGTTTTCTATAATACAGTAAGAGGGAGATTTTGATGTTAGAGGGAGTTTTTGGATAAGAATAAGAATGAAGCTAAAGACATTAAAGAAAGTTTTCTATTGCTCTACAATTATTTGTATTATGACATGTTGTGTTGCCATTAATGCCAAAAAGGGAGATTGTTGAAGACAATTATTCAATTGTGTATTGGCATTGATGTTACACATGTATTTACACTTATGTAGTGATGTTACACAAATTTCTACATTCAGACCGAGCACAGTTGGTGAAATAGAATGAGTTGTTTTAGTGTTGACTGAGTTCAGTTGGGTATTGAAGAAATTCAGTGTCGGCTAAGTCACGTGGGAATTTCAGTCATGGTCAGGCATTCAATGCCAGCCGACTAACAATGATTTACATTCTATAATTAATTGGTTATATGAGGCCAATTGAATTGTGATTTATTATTTAGAAGTATATTCAAGCTGACTTGATGGGGCTTACCATATATATGAAAGGTCAAGTTTGGATTGAATATGAGCAAGTGAGTGTGTAAAAGTTGAAGACACATAAAAGTGTGAAATTCTGTGACATGAAGAGTGAAGGAAAAATCAGATAGGATTTTGATTGAGTATAGATCACTCGGAGTTGCAATAGAACATTTTATCAGCAAGGATCCAGTCATAATCAGAACAAAGATCTAAATCAACAAAGATAGTTGCTTACACATACAGGTCAATTCATTGTTACTCTCTAACAATTGTAGTAGTGATCTCAAATCTCTTGATAGAGTAGGCTTAACAGTATTTTTGTAAATCCTCTCACAAGGTAGCATTTCTATGTTGAAGTGTTGAAGAACTCTAACAAGGCCACTCCTCACAGGGTGATTAAATCCTTTAACAGGGTCACAACTAACAGTGTGTTATTGTAACCTTTAACAGGGTTAGCTCCTAACATGGATCACTTCAGAAGAGTGAAATACAATAACTAGTTAAATTGGTAGTTTTTCCCATATTGGGTTTCCACGTTAAATCTTGGTTTCACCTATGTATATGTTATTTGTTTTATCATTATGTTTCCGCACTTGATCACTAAAGTATAATTGCATTAGATATTATAAAGATTGCTTTGACACCCGAGTTACAAAATAATATCTTAATTGATCGAGTAACAGTGTTAAAGTATTTAAGACATCTAAGGGATAAAGGACTTGTTTTGGAGTAACTAATTCACCCCTCCCCTCTCAGTTACTTATCTCATTTCCAAGAGTTTTCTACTATATATTTGATGTTATCTAATCGGTACAATTCATTGATCAAGTCAGAAACTGGAAATAATTAAAGTTATGACTAAAAGAGTTACTTTACTGAGTTAGACATAGTTAGTCAGTATAATGTTATGTGATTCAATCAATTTTACCAAACACCGAGTGAAAGTCAAGCACCGAGCAGTGAATGAAGTCAGTTACCAAGTTGCAAAACAAGTTTTACCAAGTACAAGATATTGATTGTAAATGATGATAAGATAAAATTTAATGCAAAGAGATGATGATTTGGATGAGGAAATTAATTAAATGAATATTTTTAGAAGACCTAAAAAATGGGAAAATTAAATGAGAAAATCTACGGCAAAGATCAAGCGGTTTAACTGAATTGTGAAGAGTTCAAAGAAAAGTTCATGTTTTGAGGTAAAAGTGAAATTGTTTACCGAGTTAAAATTTATGAATAAGATGATCAAACGATTGAGTGAAAATGAAGGAAAATCAAATTAAGGATATTAAGAGGCAAAATCATGTTTAGATAAATAATGATAAATTAACAGTGATTACAAAGGATGGCAAATTGAACAGAGAAGGAGAAGAAGCTAAACATCATTTACCGAACAAAATACAGAAACAAAGATTGAAGAATCTATAGTCTAAGAAAGAGATCAATGAAGTATGTGATGCCAGTATTGAATTGAGCATAAAGGATCTGACACAAGAAAAGGTAGTTGTTATATTTAAAGATCAAAGTCTACTATTGCTTATTAATATTTGTAACAGAGAAATCTCTTAACCAAGTGGATTTAATAGTCCTATATGTAAAACCTAGACTTAGGTGACATTCTAAAAGAGTGTTTAAAGAGCTCTAACAAGGCCACTCCTAATAGGGTGAAGATCTTAATAGATCTTAGTTAAATCCCCTAACAAGGTCACATTTAGCAAATGTGTTTGTAATATTTAACAGGATAATTTATTAATTGAGCGTACTTTAGAAGGGTACATTTTTATTATGGGTTATAATTTCCACAAAGGTTTTTCCCAAATTGGGTTTCCTCATTAAATCTAGTGTCAACCGAGTTAAATATAGAGATGTGTGAGTTAATTTGATGTTGCTAAGTTTGAATGATTGATTTACATATATGAGATGTATTGATGTCTAAGTTATTAAGTTATTTGGTGAATTGGTTGTTTACTATATTCAGTATTACCATGTAAACTAGAGAGTTTAGTTTTAAGTGTTTAAGTTCTGGTTTATCTGATTCACCCCCCTCTTAGTGGACCAACAATGCAATCCAAATTTTTTTCAAAAAAAGTGGCAAACTGTCCCAGTTTATCCTGTTGTTTCTTTCCTTTAGAATTGTCTTACGACAAAACTCCTTGGAGGAAATAAATCGTATGAGAATCACAGAATTATCATATGGGAATCAGTATATTGTCGTATGGGATCTCAATTAGAACAACTTGATCTATGGTATATTTTCAATTCGCTTACTAAGTTCATTACTACATCTTATCACAACAGTTGTTAGTTCTTGACCTCGTGACCCAGCTTACCATCATCTCTTGTCCTAGTTT
The DNA here is from genome assembly GCA_018584345.1 of Thuja plicata. NCBI lineage: Eukaryota > Viridiplantae > Streptophyta > Pinopsida > Cupressales > Cupressaceae > Thuja > Thuja plicata. Next base: position 115,875 of record MU224568.1, on the reverse strand, counting down.
CTTAGATGATCTTTATTTTCCTACACTCCTCTGTTAACAATCAATTGCAAATCAACTTGGTCATAAGTTTCATTCAACATGTATTTAGACCTCAAGAACATGATACCTTTTACCCTGTTCAATGAATCTTCTCACCATCTCTTCTTGGGCTATTGACAAGCGATCATTCAAAAATATTTGACATTGATACATCAACCTAGTCATCTTAAACTTTTAACTACAATTGTCTTTCATGGTCCAAACGAGAAGTGAAAAATCCAATCTTGATTCTAAGGGAAAAGATACTGAAATATTCTCCCAGGACTATCTTCCTATCAGAAACCAAGAGCAAATAATGAAATCCTACAAAGAGATACTTCAACTTTGCATCAGTTAATACATGTCTTTGATCAATCAATCCTGGTTATGAAAAATGCATCGATAATGTTAGCTTATGATTGGGGGTCCCAACATGATGAACAAAGTCCCCACACTAGTGCCTCTTCCTCAATCAAAGAACCCACTGGACAAGAGATTATAAGATGTCAATAGGACTTACATTTTTAGAAAATGATGCACACTCTTATGCAACTTGACAAGGACAAGTACTTTATGCATCTTGCATCTACGAGTGTCAAAACTCTACCTGAATTTGATGTAGAAAAGGACAAAACACCATGGATGCCAAGACCTAAGTGCAATTTCACTCCTCTTGGAGAACCCCTTGCAAATGCATCGAAAATGTTGGTTTCCCATAAAATCATCACAATACCTGACTGTAAGCCCTGGGAACTAGCAGTTAAGCCCAAGTGGTGGACTAATAACCACTATTATGAGTACCATAAGAACAAAGGGAATTTTACTAATGACTATATGAAACTGAGACATGTGATCCAAGATTTGATTGACAACAAGACTATCATGGTCGGTGAGCATAAATCAAATGATGAACATAAAACTTTCAAACAACCTCTGCCTTCCTACAAAAAAGGAGAGACATCAAAAAACCAAGGAGCTAAGGTGAACAATAGCTATACAAGTACTAATTTTTAGATAACTTAGAGGGGGTGTGAATCAATTAGTTCCAATTATCCTATAGTCCCAAATAATCCTAGATGTATATAAAAACAATTTCAAACATATAAATCAACTTGGTGAAATATAAACTATGATCTCAAACTTATCTACCGATTAGAAGTAAAAAAAATACTGTGATTACTGATCAATGCAGATAAAGTAAGGTGTAAAGTTAAATAACAATCCAACACATCCATACATTAAAACATAGATTTTTAACATGGAAACCCTGCTAAGGGAAAAACCACCTGGGACCGGTAACCCAAAACAATTCACTCTTTTGAAGTGAGCTCGATGAAGAGCCAACCCTATTAAAGGTTACAATGCACACTGTTACGAGTGACCTGGTTAGAGGATTTATCACTAACAGTTCTCCCTTGACCAATCATTCACTATGGGGTCAATAAGAAAATAATCAACATTCATTGAATGTCATAAGAAAAAGATTATGAAGTCCCACTCAGTTAAGAGATTTATCTACAACAATGGTTAAACTGATATAGTAATGATATGATTCAAATACAACTCCATTTGTAGACTTTCAGATCTATGCTAAGAACAATAATACCTCTGATCAATAATCACTTTAGTTCCTCTGATTCTTCATACTTTTTTATGCTCAGTAAATGACATTTTCACTATCACTCGGTGATGTCTGCAAAAATGCTCGGTTCTGTCTTCAACTAGTTTGATCAGTCATGCATGAAGTCAATCTCTTCATGCAAAATATTTAGTAGAATTTTTAACATAATGAATCTCTTGTCTCTTATATAGACATCATAAATCATTTAATTTCCATTCTCATATTTTTCCGCTTAATCTCCATCTTTGATTTTTCTGCTTCAACCTTCCTCGGCAGTTGTGTCAAAAACACATTTCAATCTCCTTCATCCAATCATCTTGAATTTTCATAGCCATTTGATCAACATAACAAACCTTATCAATTACCTCAAAATCTTAAACAATTGCAAGCTCATAATCTTATTTGTCCTTCATTTCATTTTACTCGGTCAATACCATGATGCGTCGGTGATACGTAGCTTGGTTAACACTATGCTTGGTATACACTATGTTTAATTTGTGTCCACCATTTTGACTTGGTATATACACTCTTTAGTTACCAACCGCATAAAATTTATCTGTTCTAGATCTTTAATCCATAATAGATGTTTTTAACCATGATGATAATCAAAACAAGTTGACATCAATGACAATACATAAACTGATTAATGTCTATCACCACATTAGTAACTCAGTTGATCATTAACTCAATTAATTCAAACATACAATCAGTTGTAGTTCATTAATCTCTCCCTTTGGCATTGATGGAAACACAATATGAAATATGCAATATGAAAATGCCATAGAATACCAAACTTCTATTCTACAACTATATGCAAAATGTTGTAGCTCTCCCTAGCTTGTACATATAATATGTTTAATCACTAGACAAAATTAAAAAAATACTATGCAGACTCTCCCTACAGATTTGACTCTTCTTCTCTTGAATCTTCTCTATTTCTGTAGATAGATATGTCATTATTCTTCTTTCTCATTATATATAGAATATTCTCTCCCTTTAATAGATAGATATTTCATTTCTCTCCCTTTTTATTTTCTCCTTTTCTCCCTTGTAGTGGATAGATATTTCATTGATTCTTATCTCCATTTGATAGAAATTCCAAAAAGAAAATATATAGCTCTTCAGTAGCCAAAAATATCTTTGTTTTGCGGTTTAGATCAGGTACCTTGAATGTACTGATATGCAATATTCAGTCCAACTCTCATTTTACATCAACATGATTGATATTCTAATAAAAATGTAGGTTGATGCAAACTCCTAGTCATCTTAGTGACTGATACACAAGGGACGAACCCCTAGTCTATTCCTCAAGTACTCAAATGTATCCTTTGGTAAGGGTTTAGTGAACATGATAGCCAATTGTTTTTTTTATTGTACATACTCCAGTGTCACTTGTTTTTTTGTACTTGTTCCCTCAAGTAGTGATACTTTATAGATATATGCTTTGTTTTTGCATGCATCACATGGTTCTTAGAAATGTTAATTGCACTAGTATTATCACAATAAATTATCTCTGGGTCAGTGATCTCTTCATTCATACCTTTCAAAATTTATTTTATCCATGCAATGTTTGAACACTTTACAGTAGAAACAACATATTCTGCTTCTATAGTTGACCAAGATATGCATCCTTGCTTCTTATTAATCCAAGTAAATAATATTTCTCCCACAAAGAATTCTCCACCATTAGTTCTCTTTCTATCATCAATGTTCCCAACCCAATTAGCATCTGTGTAAACTTTTAGTTCAAACTTGCCTTTTTTGTTGTACCACAATCCATAATCTTCAGTGTTCTTCAAGTATCTAAAACTTCTCTTTACAATAGTCATATGTGATTCCTTAGGATTAGAAGAGAATCTTACTACAATTCCAACTCCATGTGCAATGTCCAATCTTGTGTGTACAACATACATCAATTTTCCAATCATTAATCTATACAATGTCTGATTTACCTCAGTTGTCTAATCATCTTTTGTCAATTTGCATCCTGTGACCATAGGTGTACTGACTAGTTTTGAATCTTCCATTATAAATGTCTTTAGTACTTCCTTGATGTACTTTGATTGAGTAATGTATATGCCTTCATCCTGTTGTAAAATTTGCAAGCCAAGAAAAAATTTAATCTCTCCAAACATTGACATTTCAAATTCTTTTCTCATTTCAACAACGAATGATTTGCATAAGTTATCATTTCCACCAAATATAATATCATCAACACAAATTTCAGCAATTAGAATCTTTTCATCAGTTCCTCCTTTCAAGTACAAGTTGTTGTTATCACGTGTTCTTAAAAAACCAATACTAATAAGATAGGAGTGTAGTCTTTCATACCATGCTCTCAGTGCTTTTTTCATTCCATACAAAGCTTTGTGAAACTTATACCATGTTTGCCTAATTAGGATCAACAAAACCTTTAGGTTGTTCAATGTATACCTCTTCTTCCAGTATCCCATTTAGAAATGCATATTTAACATCCATCTAATAAAATTTAAATCCTTTGTAAGCATCATAAGCAATCAATATTCTAACTCCTTCAAGTCTAGCAACGGGTGCAAAAGTTTCTCCATAGTCAATACCTTCTTCTTGTGCATACCCTTTGCATACTATGTTAGAGTAATAGACTATCGGGGTTACTAATTTAAATCATTATGATCTAATTAGTAACTTCCCTATTCACTCTAGTTTGCTTCAGCTAACCTTAGGCAGTTTCTATTTCTGTTGTTTCCCTTTTT
>MU224568.1:45002-100940 GCA_018584345.1 Thuja plicata | reverse complement strand
GTCATTGGTTCTTGCAAATCCAATCTTGATCAAATAATTGTGCAATCTCTCATACCATGCTCTTGGCACTTGCTTCAGTCCATATAATGCTTTGTGCAATCTGCAAACCATATTCCTTTTGTTTGGGACAACAAAACCATCAGCTTGCTCAATATACACTTCTTCTTCCAAGATACCATTGAGAAATGCAGATTTCACATCCATCTGATAAAATTTGAATCCTTTATATGCTATATATGCAAGTAAGGTTCTGACTCCTTCCAATCTTGCAACTGGGGCAAATGTTTCACCATAGTCAATTCCTTCCTCCTGTGCATAACCCTTGCACACCAGTCTTGCTTTATTTCTTGTCACATCTCCATGTTCATTCAGTTTATTTCTGAATACCCACTTTGTACCAATTACATTTTTATCCTTTGGCCTAGGTACAAGTTTCCAAGTCTTGTTCTTCTCAATCTGTTCAATTTACTCATTCATTGTCAGTATCCAATCTTCATTTTCTAAAGCATCTTTCATTGTTTTGGGCTCAAATTCACATAATAGACATGTGCCATTTTTCAACTTACTTCATGTCATAACTATAGAATCCTTTGATCCAATGATTTGATCAGAATTGTGGTGTCTCCTCACATATTTTTCTAGAGTAGGCTCAGGTCTTGCTTCAGATTCATTGATTGTGTTTAGTTCTAGTTGATTCTGTGACTCGGCATCTCCATCAGATAGCTCAACATTCACTTTCTGTTTCTCAGCAACTCCACTCTGTGACTCGGTAGGTACATGTTGTTGCTTGATAGTAGCCTCAGGTAATGTATTAGAATCTTCCTCATCCAGATATACGAATGATCTATAGCTTTTAGGTTCTTGTGTACTTTTAGCTTCATTCCTTTCTACAAACTTATCAATTCTAACATTTGCAATTTCCACAACTTTGTTAGTATTAGAATTCAAACATTTGTATGCTTTGATTTTCATTAAGTAACCAAGGAATATAGCTTCTTCACCATTAGCATCAAGTTTGTCATTTTTTTTGTCCTTCAGTATAAAACATTTGCTTCCAAATGCTTTAAAATACTTTACACTAGGTGCATAACCATACCAAAGTTCATAAGGTGTAGCATTTGTACCTTTCTTGAATTGTACTCTATTTAGGGTATAGAATGCAGTACTTATAGCTTCTTTCTAGTATTTTTGTGCAACATTCTTCTCCATCATTAGTGTTCTTGCACAGTCCATGATAGATCTGTTCCTGTATTCAACAATGCCATTTTGTGGAGGTGTACTAGGTGTAGACATCTGTCTCTTTATGCCTTGGTCATTGCAGAACCTATTAAAATCATTAGAAATAAAATCTCAACCTTTGTCAGATCTTAAGCATTTCAAACTTTTTCCTGTTTCCTTTTCAACTTTAGCTAAGTACCATTTAAATAACTGAAATGCATCAGATTTTTCCTTGAGAAACATTACAGTCATCATCCTTGAATAATCATCAAAAAATAGAATAAAATATCTAGCACCATAGTAGCTTCTTTCTCCAATGGGACCACAGAGATCAGTAAGGAATAATTCTAGAATTTCCTCTGAAATATGTGTTTTACTCTTGAAACTAGAGTTAGTCATCTTTCCTAGTTGACACTATTTGCACATAGCATTCTCAGGTTTCTTTAACTTAGGTATCCCTCTAACCTTTTTTAATTTACTTATGCTTACCAAGTTATCAAAGTTCACATGACACAACCTCTTATGCCATAACCAAACATCATTGTACTGTGAAAACAAACATGTTTCTTCAGATAAATGCAGATAAAATAAGTTACCTTTAGTCTGATCACCACTTCCAACAAGTTCTCCAGTAGAATCATAGATCTTTGCTTTTCTATGATGGAACTCAACTCTGTAACTAGAAGTGCTCAACTGTGCAACACTCAAAAAATTGTACTTAAGATCAACAACCTAATACACATTATCACATCTGATTTTGTTAGTCAAGTTAATCAATCATTTACCTTTGATAAGACATGGTGCATCATTACCAAATTTTACATATCCTCAATTGCATTGGTTTAGGGTTTCAAACTTATCCTTGTCACCATTCATATGATGGGAACAACCATTGTTAATGATCCAATGATCACTTTTACTCATATAAGAGATTAATGCATTTTTATCATCATCATCAGAATCTTCTTTCATTGCAACATAAACAACTTCTATATCATTGTCATCAAAATTTTCAGTATCATTGTCAAAAATTTCTTCAACAATATAATAAGATTCCTTACCTTTGTCTTTGTAATCCTTATATTTCCTGAAGTCTCGGTCATCCTTTTTGTATTTGTATTCCTTGTATTTTTAGTCCTTTCTTTCATCTTTTTCATTCTTATTAGGACATCTAGCAGCTATATGACCAACTTTATTGCATGAAAAACAAATAATGGGAAGTTTACCTCTGTATTTTCCTTTTCCTCTAGATAGCCTTTTTTCCATAAGTGCTTCAAGTTCTTCAAGATCATCATCAGTAGTGTCACTATCATTGTTCACATGTTTCTTTCCTTTCTTAGATTCATTAAGAACCATCTGTGATCTAAAAGCATAATCAATACCTTGTGGATTATAGTTATCATAATTTGACATTTCAAATGCAGTGAGTCTGCCTATCAGATTTTCCAGATTCAGATTATTGTTAGGAGTGCATCTCAGTCCTTGAATTGTATAAACTCTAATAGAATATACAGGAAGTAAAGTTATCAGTACCTTTCTCATAATAGTGTTCTCATATATTTTTCCATTAGCTCCTCTATTGGCATTTACAACTTCCTTTACTCTACCATAATACTGGTTAACATTTTCACCTTCTTGCATTTTCATCTCATCAAACCTACCTCTTAGACTTTGTGATTTAGCTCTTAGCACATTTGTGTCTCCACCATAGACAATTGCAAGTTTATCCCACATCTGCTTTGCATTTGTGAAGCTCTTTATATCATCAAACTCTGAATAGCTCAATGAGGAGGCAATCTCCAACATTGCTTGATTGTGCTCTTTCTTTTCTTTTAGTTGTGCAGTTGTGAGAGCAGTAGAAGGTGATACATAGTCATTTTTAATAAGTCACTTAGCATCATCTCCAATACCATCCAGATGCAGTTTCATCAAACTCTTCCATGCAGGAAAGTTATCTTTGTTCAACTTCGGAACCTCCTTATACATCTTGATCTTTTCACTCCAAGTACCTTCAAACTGTTTTCAGGAGATCAAAGCTCTGATACCAATTTTTAGAATGATTTTAGAATAACTGAGAGGGGAGGGGTGAATCAAGTATTCTTAGGTCTATATGTATGAAATAAAACTTTTCTATATTTTAGATCTACTCGACAGTAGTAGGATATGTCAACAACTTTAATCATGCAGTTTACTTTCTAATGAAATTGCTTGTAGAAACATAAAAGTAAAAAAAACCATAAGAATTCACACAAGTTGACACAAGTATTTAATGTGGAAACCCAATATGGGGAAAAACCACCAGTAACATGCTACCAAGTTTTCACTCTTCTAAAGTGAGCTCTATGAGGAGCCAACCTTGTTAAAAGTTACACTAACACACTATTAGGTGTGACCTGGTTAAAGGATTTAATCACCCTGTCAGGAGTGGCCTTGTTAGAGGACTTAGAACATTCCACCTGAATGTCACCTTGTTAGAGGATTTATATAAATGACTGTTAGGTCAACCTTGTTAAAGGATTTAACTGATACAAAGGTTAGAAAGTAATCAGCAGTTGTGATCTGATACATACAACTTACTTTGAAAATTCAATTACAGCTTTGATGTTAACTTACTAGATGGCCTACATTATCATTTCAATCTTCTGATCTGATTGGAAATCTATCAAGAAATCACACATGCAACTCTCTGCTTCTGTATTCAGCCTTCTCTACTAGATCATGCCAATCAGTAAATCAACTATGCAAACCTCTTGCATACACACATGTACTTCCACACACTTTCATATTCAATAGCACACAATGCATAACCCCTAAGGTTATCATATACCTCTCTGTCTAGGTCAGATAAATATTTTCCGCTTAATCAAGATTGTAGATCTTAGATTAGGTCAGATCCAACAGATCATTCCATCATTTAAATTAAATTTACTTCTCCAAAGTAGTCTCTAATTAAATCTTGAAACCATGCATTAATTATGGTTACCCATACATTAAATGATGTGGATCAATCTTTAATTAACTTTACATATCCCAAAAAAATTAACTAACTCATCTAGAGACCTCAAATCTCATCATTAATCCAATTACTGTAAGTCTCCCAATATCACTATTTCCACTTGGCAATTTCACTGGTGCTCGGCACTGAACAAACTTGCTTGTTACAAACAACTTCCCTCAGCACAAGCAACTTTTCTCGGCACAAGCAACCTTTCTTGGCACAAGACAAACTTTGCTTGGCACAAGCCAAACTTTCTTGGCACAAAACAACTAGAAAAACTATCTTTGAAAGATAAACGACTAATTATTTTGCTAGAGTGACAACTGATCAAGTACCCTTTTATTTGCCTTAACTCAACCATTCACTTTGTCTTCTTGTTAAATCTTCTCCATCAAAAGTGGATATGGTACTCAAACATATAACAATAGTCTCACTAGTTAAGGTTTGACAACAATGAAAAAATAACAATTGCTTGTATTGTCACTTTCCAACAAGAATTTCCAAGACCGAGCATCGATAGATAGAGTGTTGAGTAAAACTCCAATTTCAATAGATTTATGTCAATTTGTAGATATATGTCATTTGTGAGAAATATCATCAATACAAAGACAGTAGGTAGATGCAGTGAGAACCACAGGTGACTTATGTGAGAGAGATTCTCAAGTAGAAAGATCTTAGTAATAGTTGGGCATCAGCAAGAAGACACAGCGAGAACCACTGGTGACTAATGTGAGAGAGATCTTAAAAATTAATAGGACAGTGCCCCCTACACTAGGAAGGTTTCCCCTAGAGTATGACCAGTTTCAAGCTATGTAAGTTGGTGTCTTGAAGGTAACTAAGAGAATGTTGACTCCCATGAATCTAGGTTAGATTTCCCAGATACCTATTAGATTATCACCTTTCAAAAGACTGTCCCCGGAATGAGGCTCAATCTTTAGGAGTTAGGGTTAGATTTCCCCGATACCTGTTCATTGAAAGATAGTCAATAGGGATTTTTAGGACTATCTCCAGAATGAAGCTTAGTCCCCCAAGATATAGGTTAGATCACCCAGTTATTAGTTAAATCAAGTTTCAAAATCATGTCCAGAACAAAGCTTGATTCTCTAAAATCTAGGTTGGTCACCTAGACACCGGTTAAAAGAGATTTCAAGGGTCATCTCCAGAATGAGGCTTGACTCTTAGGAATTTGGGTTAGATTGCCCTGATACCTGGCAGGAAAGAAGGAAAGCAACTATATAGAGCTGAGTGATGCTATGATAGATATAAAATTGCTAGGTTTTCACCAAGATGATCATTTTTTTAGGACTTTTTACAATTTTTAGATTTTTAAAGATTACTCGATCTCAAGAAAGATCACATTGATTTCCCCCCATTTTCTAGCAAGGTGTAGGACATTATAGATGGATTAGAAAGTTGATGGATAAGATGAATAGAAAATGATGGATGAAGAGGGTGAATACAACCCTCAAAGACAGTCTCCTCAAGATTACCCAAGCTAGGGAAAAAATAATATAGCAATGTAGGCTCATGGAGTGGTGCTGGATATCATATAGGATAATGACTTGATGTCATGAAAAAAATATGGTCCAAAAGAGTGGACATGTCAATAAGTTTTTGAGAAACTATTTTACATTTTCTTATTCTGCATTTTGATCAAGACCAAGGGGTCGATTAGATAGGATATAGCTATGATAGTGTGATTGGGATAAGGGGTGATGGAGGTATATGTGGATGTTTTTGGATTAGCACAAAGGATGTTCAAAGATACAAAGGATAGGCTTGGGATAAGAAATATCATGATCAGGTGGCATGGACTAGAGTAAGTGAATAGGCTGATGGAAAGATAATGAATGTCAGGGTAAATGATGCTCATGAATATGCTCAATCTTGTCAAGATCACCAGAAGGAACATGGATGCTCATGGGCTAGATAGATATAAGATATGATGGATAAGATGATATGGAAGGAACTTGCCCCCAAGTGAAGAGTTCAAGTAGGAGGAATTATGCATGATGCCTATTTGGCAAGTTTTCATCATGGTACTTATTCAAGGTGCCACAAGAAGTGGTTGTCACCATAGGATGGATTGATTTATCTTTACTTTTTCTACCGAGATGACTGTTTACCAGGTTTTCACCAAGGCACTTTTTAGTTTCTTTTTTTACTTTTGATTTTCTGGAGGAACTTAACCTTCTTTCTCATTAGATAGTGCTCCTTTGAAGGATATGCTATGATGGGCCAAGGCCACTGAAAGCATGCTCAAAGATGTTGATAGGGTGATGGTAGAGAAGATTGATATGGAGGATAAGGAAGATGGTAGCCAAGGATTTATGTGATGGATTGGATAAGAGGAATGGAAGAATATGGGATGGATGGGTAGTAGTTAGGTGTGGGATATTGGATAGGGTATTGAAAGTTCTATGTAGAGGTAGATGGAAATGGGAATAAGATCAACATTGACATGCCCCTTGAAGGGTAGTGGATGAATGGAGGAAAAATGGATGGAATAGATTGAGGCTTTGATTTATGAGTGGATATGGATCTTGGTATACAAGGACCCAAGATGGAGTTAGAAGATGGGAGATGTTTAGATGGAGATGCAGTGGAAGACTTTGGAATCTTTGATGCCAAGTCTGAATTTTCCTTTTTGTTCAAGCCTTTTAAGAGAGACTTGGGAATCCACATAGATTTTGATTTTCCTTTAATTTTGGATGATTTAGAATGAAATTCATCCATGATAGATTTAGGAACCCATATTTTCTTTGATTTTATTCTTTTCTCAGTGGACCCTTATCATCTCTTAAATATTTCTTTTTATTTGTGATCACATGTTGATTAGATTGGACATAGTGATCTTCATATGTAAGTGGATTCTTGTATTTTTGATTTCTTCTTTGCACATCCAAACTACTTCCAAAAGACTTGGGAATTATGTATGAATAGGGCTGATATGGGTGGTTCATATGGATGGGTTGATAGGGAGATTTCAAGGATGTATGTATTTTTTGATCTTGATAGAGGATAAGGTAAGTGGATGAAAAACTAGTAGTTATATGCATGTTAGATGGAGGGATATAAGGACCCAATATAAATAGAAGGTTTGACAGTTTCAGCTTTGAGATATAGGGACCAAGGATGGATTTGGAGGATGGAGAGTGAGCTGCATGACCAAGGCTCTTCTCTTTTGAATTCATCTTTATATCAATAGAAGCATGAGTAGCTTTGATAGGAGAAATTTTGATAGGAGAACTTAAAGCTTGAGGGGATTTATTTTTCTGCAAGGGATGTGGAGAAATGATGTTTTCTTGAGGTGGATATGGAGGAGCATGAAAATGAGATGATGGGATGATCTAATCTTGAAAATTATCTTTAGATGGTGTACAAAGGGTACCTTTCTATTGATTTTCAATAGGCCCATTAAAGAAGCCAGAAAGGATATCTTGATCTTGCTTGGGAGATGGATAAGATATAGGAGATGTAAGAGTTTCTTCTAGGAAGAAATGGAAGGAGATGATGAAATCATCATGAGACTCTTGAGATATGTGAATTTGGTCAACCATTGGATAAGGATGGATGGTTTCTTGATCTTGATCAAACCTGATATTTATTTCTTCACACTGTGGATTGCCCTCTTGACATGGAGCCACTTCTAAGGACGAGGTAGGACTTTTGATCTACATGAGGGATTCTTGAAAATCTGTTGGAGTATCATTTGGAATAGGCATGACAAGCATTAAAGCACATGGATGCTTTGGGTCTATGATCTTTGAAGCTTGAAAAAGACTTGCAACCATTTGTTGATTAGCTTGGATCTCTTTTAGAGGTAGTCCTTGAGAGTAGACATAGTCATCATTACGCCCAGTTCTTGATAGAGATGATGAAGCTTTAGGAGATGTAGGAATGGCATAAGAAGTATATGTGATATGTGAACCATTTCTACACAGGGATTCTTGATACTGATCATGGTCGATATTAGTATCTTCACTAGTTGATTCATTAGGATTTTCCACTTTGATTATGCCATCATCTATGAGATCTTGGATTTTATATTTTAACTCCATGCAAGATGAATTTTTATGCTTATTTCTTTGATGATACGCACAATAGGGACTCAAGAAACTCAATCCATGTGATGTGGCTGGAGACAATGTGATGATATTATGCTTAAGAAAATTTTGCAATGTTGATTTATAAGATTATCCCAAAGGAGTAAAAACTCTCTCTAAAGGAAAACTAGATGGTTCTTGACTTGCAATATCTTTCTTTTGCAAATAGAAAATACTTTCATCTTATTCTATCATAGTTTCCTCTACATTCTCTTGATCAAAGATAGGGTTTTCATAAAACTATGCTTGAAAAGAAGGATATACTATGCTTAGATACCTATTTTCTTGATGAGGACTTATTGAATGGTGTATCCTTTTCTCCCTCTAATTATTGGAGTTTAGATTTCAAAGTTTTGAGTTGTTTTAATAAAGCTTCCATAAGAATCTCTTCATCCTTATTATTAGAACCATAAGTCTTAGCCCATTTTCTTTTAGAAATTACAAGATTGTTTGGATGTGCTTTCTTAGAAGATTGAAGATGAGGTAAGATGAATCAATTGAAAGGTCTACCTCTACTTCTTGTAGTGATACATAAGGGGAATGCATTTCTACTTTGATTCTCAAAAGTCATAGACAAATATTATATAAGGTGAGTGAACTAGGAATATGCTTGGAACTATGTCTCAAGATAAGAGCACAAGTTTCAAGAGGTGAAGTAAACCTGGCATGAGTGGTCAGAGATAAGGCTAGAACAACTAAGAGATGACTATCATGTCACAAGGTATGACAACACACTAGAATGAGTAAGTAGATAAGAGGTGAGGTAGGTTCAAGCAAGAATCACATAGTTCTCAACCCAAGACATCTAGTTGCAGCCTGTGTATAGACATGAAATAGGAAGACAGACCCAAAAAAAAAACTAGATTGAGTAGAGTGACACAGAAAAGATATAAAATAGCTCACTGTTAAGGAAAAATGGGGCAGTTTCATGTGAAGAAGTACTTTCTCACGTGAAGATTCCTACTGGCTCACACGAGACTTTATAGCCTGAAATGAAGAAAAGAAGAACTGGTGTGACAGACTGGTAAGTAGATGACAACAAACTAGAAAAACATCATGCAAAGATTGATAGCATCTCACGTGAAGATGATTACTGAGTGATGCAAAGATCCATAATGTTGCACAAAATTGTTCAACAAACCAGGCAAATTTTTGCAGAAATTGATAGTTTGGACCATTTTTTGAGACAAAAATTGATTCGAGACACATATTGGACTATTCTCTAGATAGAGAATTTAGTTTGCAAACTATTTTGGATAGTTTCAAATTGACAAGTTTGTGTTTGGACGTTTAGAAACAAGTTATTGACAAGCATAAAGTTTAGAATTTTAAGTAGTTGTGATACAAGCAGTAGTCAAAAACAATTCAGCTGAGGACAAGGAAACTTAGAAGAATAGGGAAGTCTTGAGAGGTTTGAACATTTTGAACATTTGAGGACTCGAAAAAGAAAATCACTTATCCCTAAAAATAAAATGGTAGAGAAGACAAAATCTTTGCCTCACAACTTATGTGCATGTATACTCCTCACACAACAGTGTCACTCACGAAAGAGTGCCCATGTTTTTGGTGTTTCCAAGGACTAAATATTATATGTTCAAAGGAAACCCTTGAAGTAGGGGCCAGTTTCATATACCACATTCAAATGTCTAGGTGCATGCCTATGGTGAGAATCTATGGGAGAGAATCATCCCCCTCCCTGCACAAAGATTATGCCCCCTTTCAAAGGTGAGCCGGGTAAGAAACTAACCACAAAAGTTTTAATATGCTTCCATTCACATTAACCTCTGTGGCCTTGCAAGTGAGGTTGAGACATATAGACACATTGACACCTAAAATTTTACACCCCTGACAAATAGGGCTGGGAGCGACGCCACTCAGTACAATAGAAAGGGCTTCGTCAAGATATTCGACATCAAGAACCAAGAGGAATATATTAACATGGCTTTGGATTCTTTCTCTCAACAAATAAAATTTATTATAGTGGGGTGGAATCACCGTAAAAAGGTGTGTATCCACTTGGTTCATTCCCATAGGTTCAACTTTCGGTAGGCCTGCTAAAGGTGACTCAGACTTGGTTTGGTTTCAAGGGTCTAAGTTTCTAATTTTCCCAAAAGGGAAAAGAGAATATTCCTCTACCTCTACAAATCACCCAAACATACCAGACATGTTCATCACTAAGCTAACTCCTCTTTCAACAAACCCAAGAGCTTCTAGGTTTTAGATTCTCTCAAAGAGAGAAGAGCATACTGCCCTCACTAATGGACATGCCAATCAATTTGTTACCTTTCCTTGCTTCCCCATGTATCAATACTTTAGCAACATCTAGGTCTCAGATTCATTCATGGACATCACTTCCATGTAATGAAGATTTTAAAACCCTATTCTTCTATCAAGACCCTTAAGATATTTTAACAAGGCCCTAATTAAAATATGTAGAGAAAGCATGAAAACAAACATAATTTTTATGTGGGTTTGAAGTTCTTTGACAAGCGTGCTATGAAATGCATCCTACAATAAAATAGTTAGTAAGTTTGCATGTTTGAAGGAGTCTTGGACATCTCATCCTGTATACCACTTGTTAAGTTGTATCAGAAATAAAACTAGAAAATCGCAGCAAACAACAAATATCAGTAGTCAGAAAATAGAGATATGAAAATAGAAAATTAATTATTCAAATAATTGATAAAGTGAATTTATGAGGTCATATTTCATTTATTTAATCAAATAGGCTCTCCAAAATCCCCACTTTAGTTCAGAAATGGAACTTTGAGTTAACTGTGATTCAAAAGTGCAACAAATCAGTTAACTGTTTCATTCACTCAAAAAGACAACAATTGACAATTTCTCTCAAGGAAAATTGCAATTCTGAACTGGATGTGAAAATGTTAACTGTTTCTCTCAAAGGAAACTTTCTATTATGAAATGGAATCTCATTCTATAAAAGAACTCTCTTATTTCTCATTAAAAAAGGGAGGAGAATGCATTTTAAGAGTATCAAATCGCTATTGGATCATTAGCTCATATTTGTGCATTCAAGCTTTCATTATTGCAATAGATTAATACTCATTTCTAGATTAATCATGCATATCTTAGTTCCTTTTAAGTGTTCTTAGATTAATCTCATTCTCATTTCTTAGCTTAATCTCATATTCATTTCTAGATTAATATTGCATTTACATTTCTAGATTAAATCCTTCGTTCTTAGATTGGTCTCGTTTGTTGGGTTCTTGAATTTCGAGAGCTTACTCAAAACCTTGTCTAGAAAGGAGGCAGTAGGTTGACTTTTCCAAGCATGTAGGATGAATAAATTCATATTCATTTATGTATGTGACTGCTAAATAATGACTATGTTGAAGTGTATGGCTAAGTTAGAGGCCCATATTTAGTGTGTACAGTCATATGATGAGTAAAACCACTATCAATAACCCAAATATCATTCTTTCTAAGTTTAGAAATAAGTTCTATTTCAACATACATTTCATCTTCTTCTCAATATTCTTTCATAGATACAAAGACTATATCAATATCTTTATCAGTATCAATGTCGGTGTCTTCATCTTTATTTTCAATAAGGTAACATGCCTTCTTGCCTTTGTATTTTTAATCTTGGTTACTTCTTCTGTAATACTGTCGGTTTCTTGTATATTCTCAATCATCCTTTCTGTCATTAGATCTTTCATTGTTTCTTTCATTATTTTTCCTATTAGGGCATCTGGCAGCAAAGTGTCCAATTTCTTTACAATTAAAGCATACCAAAGTTAGTTTGCCTTTATATCTTCCTTTACCTTTATGAAATCTTCTAGCCATTAATGCTTCAAGTTCATCAAGTTCTCTTTCATCACTGTCACTACCACTATAATTTCTTATCATGTGTTTGTTACCAGACTTATTAATTTTTAGAGACAACATAAATGCAGACTCAACAGTAGGAGCAACACTATTGTCAAAATTGTTCAGCTCAAATGAAATCAGTCTACCACATAGACTATCAATAGTGATATTATTTCCATGTGCTTCTCTTATTTCATGTATTATAGAGACTCTAATAGCATAAATAGACAATAAAGTTCTGAGAATCTTACTTACAATAGTGTCTTCATCAATAACTCCACCTTCTCCACGAAAAGCATTCACAACCTCCTTGATTCGGTTACTATACTGTGATATGTTTTATCCTTCCTTCATTCTCATGTCATCAAACTTTCCTTTGAGACTTTCAAATTTATCTCTTTTCACATTTGCATCTCCTCCATGAACTAGTGTAAGTGTGTCCCACATCTACTTGGCTGATGTACATGTCTAGACATCTTCAAATTCAGCATCAAATAGTGAAGAAGCAAGCTCTATCATCATAGTATTGTGTTCATGTCTTTCTCTCAGCCCATCAACAATCAAAGGTCCAATAGGTAAGGTGAAATCAATATCCAATTATTGTGTTATATCATTTCCAATCCCTAACAGATATAGTCTCATTCTTCTCTTCCATGTTGAGAAGTTGTCCTTGTTCAGCTTAGGCACATCTTTCTTATACATCTTGTGATCTTTAGCTTAAATCCAAAAAAACTTTCCTTCTAAGAATTGTTTTCTCTAATACCAATTATTAGATAATTGAGGGGGGGGGGGTTAAATAAGTTACTTCCAGTTATCCTATAGTCCCAAATACTCCTAGATGTATATAAAAACAATTTCAAACATATAAATCAACTTGGTGAAATATAAACTATGATCTCAAACTTATCTACTGAGTAGCAGTAAAAAAAATAGTGTTATTACCGATCAATGCAGATAAAGTAATGTGTAAATAAAAATAACAATCCATCACATCCATACACATTAACACATATATTTTTAACATGGAAACATTGCTAAGAGAAAAACCACCTGGGATTGGTAACCCAAAATAATTCACTCTTCTAAAGTGAGCTCGGTGAAGATCCAACCTTGTTAAAGGTTACAATGCACACTATTAGGTGTGACCTGATTAGAGGATTTATCACTAATAATTCTCCCTTGACCAATCATTCACTATGGGGTCAACAAGAAAATAATCAACATTCATTGAATGTCATAAAAAAAGATAGTTAAGTCCCACTCAGTTAAGAAATTTGTCTATAACAATGGTTAAACTGATACAATAATGATCTGATTCAAATATAATTCTATTTGTAGATTTTCAGATCTATGCTAAGAACAATAATACCTCTGATCGATAATCACTTAAATTCCTCTGATTCTTCATACTCAGTTCTGCTCGGTAAATGCTCTTTTCTCTGTCACTCAGTGATGTCTACAGAAATGTTCAGTTCTATCTTCAACCAGTTTGATCAGTCATGCATGAAGTTAATCTCTTCAAGAGGAATATTCAGTAACATTTCTAACATAATGAATCTCTTCTCTCTTATATAGATATCATAAATCATTTAATTTCCATCCTTCAATTTTTCCGCTTAATCTCCATTGTTGCTTTTTCTGCTTGTGTCAAAAACATGTTTCAATCTCCTTCATCTGATCATATTGAATTTTCATAGCCATTTGATCAACATAACAAACCTTATCAATTACCTCAAAATCTTAAACAATTTATAGTTCATCATCTTAGTTAGCCTTTAGTTTATTTTACTTGGTCAATACTGTGATGCATCGGTGATACCTAGCTCGGTTAACACTATTCTCGATATACACTATGTTTACTCAGTGTCCTCTATTCTAACTCAGTATATACATAACTCTTTAGTTATGGACCATATAAACTTTGTCTGTTCAAGATCTTTAATCCATAATAGATGTTCGTAACCATGATGATAATCAAAACAAGTTGACATCAATGACACTACATTAAATGATTAATGTCTATCGTCGCATTAGTAACCAGATTGATCATCAGCTCAATGACTTCAAACATACAATTAGTTATAGTTCATGACTGATAATGTGATTCAAATGATTGAACCTACAGATCAATCCGTCAATGTTATCATTATTGAAGACCATGATGCTGAGTGTGCCAATGTTGTCACTCGTAATCAGTCCAAGGTTACTCTTAAGGGGGTTGCATCCTCATCTAAGGGGGTCGCATCCTCATCTAAGAAAACTATTACACCAACAAATAAACCATCAACTTATAAGAAAACCACTTTATCACTCCTACCTGCGAATTACAATCTGGTCAATCAACTACAACAAACTTCTTCTCAGAGTTCCATTCTGGAATTACTTAAGCTATCACCACTGCACAAGGACATTCTTGAGACAACCCTTTTAGAAACTAATGTTCCCAAAGACCTTGCCGTCAATTAGTTTTAGACCATGGTAAATCATTTAACTTCTCCCCACTACTTATCCTTCTCAAAGGAAGATGATAAAACACTCAGTCACCCCCATAATCAACCTTTTCATATCAAAATTCTCATCCACAAGCATAGGGTCAAACATGTTTTGATAGATGGAGGTGCTAGTTTGAAAATTTGTATGCTTAAGCTTGTAACGGCATTGGGTTCTCAGAACATTATATTGATCCTAAAAGAAAAATAAATACCAAAGTATATGACAAGGAGGAAAGGTCATCAAAAGGGTTAGTAGTGCTTCCTATTAGAGTGGGGCCAATTGAGCAAGATGTCACTTGCCAAGTACTAGATCTACCTCTAGCATATAAAAAATTTCTATGGATACCATGGATCCATGATATACAAGTGGTTCCCTCTACATACCATCAATGTGTGAAGTTCCCATACAACAGCGTGGAGGTCTCAATTTTAGCTGATAATACCTACTCTTGTAACACTTTAAAAAAAGCATATAACATGGTTCCCCACAATGAGGAAGCATCCAGCAAAAAAAATTCTATAAGTTCTTAGATAGGGCTAATGAATAGCTTGGAAGGATAGCTGAAAATCAAGAACAAAAGCATGGGGGAATATTAGTTGAATAACCTCCCCACATCTCCTAGATCTTATGGGATGCCATCTCCATAATTTCAACCCTCTACAAGTCAAAAATTGGAAATTCATGAAGGGAATGGTATGGTAAAAGATCACATCTCTCTCTCTCTTAGAGGAAAATGAGGAAAAGGTTGTTCTAGCATGGCTCTATAAAGACAAAGACCAAGACCAAAGGATCAAACATGTTGGAATTTTCCCAAATAAATATGGGATTGGTTATCAACTTGTGCATAAAATAGGCTACAAAGGGAAAGGACCTTCGGAAAAAGGTAAAGGGTTGATAGAACCCATACATGATGACTTTTGTAGTCCCATGGATAAGACTGGGTTAGGATACCGCAAACAGGGATCCCACCCTTCCATTAGAAATATCCCTACCAATCCTCACACAAAAATATGTGAGGATGAGAGTGAGGAAGAAGCGGAGTTTGTTCCATTGTCTTTTGATAGATTGCTTTACATTCAAGATCCTGGATACCAAGGGGAACCTTATGTCCCATAATCATTCAGGGATTGTTAAAAAACTCTCTTCAAACAAAATGAACCCACATCTCCACTATTATAGGTAGAAGGAACAAAAAATCACACCCAACAAGGTGGCTTATCTATGGATGAATCCAATCTAGAACAAGGGACAAAATCTATGGATAGACATCCAAAATTGGGATAGCTTGTTTCCATCTCACATACTAGATCTCCCTCATTTCATAGATGAATGAATGCATTCCCTTGAGGAAGCTCCAAATTTCCTCACCCAGACTCACAAAAGTATAGAACATAACTCAGTACACCATAATGAGGCTCAGTAGGAAGAAGAAGGCAACAACCTTGATGAAAGTGCAGGTGTCTCTGCAACATTAACCCAATATTTAGAGGTATCTGGCCATAATCACATTTACTTTGACTATGGGGACAATGCAGGGAATGAATTAGATGAACAAAATTCTAACTAAGGGAAAACTATGGCTCCTACCCATGTGTTAGCACAACCTCACTCTATTGAAACAAACTCTAATGAATATGAATGAGATTCTTTCTCTGATGACATAGTGGATATTGAGATTGATGTCATCCATAAGTATGCTCCCCAATTTGAGCTAGGAGAAAGTTATAACGCCACTCAAAAAACAACCTCTCCTCAGCATGCAACCCAAGCTTCTAAAGAAGATTTTGACAATGATGAAAAAACACCCCTTCCTCCTAATATAAATTGGAACGTTGGAGATAGTTACAGAAATACTCTTCCATCGACAATTCAAGACTCTGAGGAGGAAGATGGAACAAAATTGGAGCCTTGTGGATATTGGAATGACCCCTCATACATGCCTCAGGTCTACTTCAAGAATTGAATTCATCCCACTATGGAATTTTTTGGAATGGATGGTTGGTCGTGAGGATAATCAAAATGCTAATTCTAGGTCAGTTGGGTCAAACTCGCGCAATACTAACAATGAATCCAATAGTAATGCTAGGATGAGTCACGGTCTAGGTAATCCTTCAAAGAGTTCCATTATAGATATTCTCTTACCAGCTGAGAACCTTGATCTTGATAAAACATTTCTATCCTTGGAACCTGTTGGATCTTTACCCCTTGTTCATCCTAAACTCATTGAATGGAACCTTACCGAGCCTTTAAATATGATCTCCTCACAAAATTACTACACCTTTGATTTCTACTTGAACACCATTGAACCCCTCACCTCTTCCACCAGTGCAACAAGCGTAAGTATGACAAAGGGGGACATCAATTTTCTCAGCTTTAAAAAGAAAAACAAAAAGATAAAAGAGGTCTGACAGTGAAAACTACTTTGTGGCAGTGTTAGAACCCAAAATAGTAAAAACAAATGGTGTATCCAATGGTGAAAACCTCTCTAAGGCACCAGAGGATGGGAAACTTGATCTCGTACCTAATCATTTTCAAGAGTGGTCTTTAGTATTGATAGAACTACACAACTAGTCAATCTGGGAACAACGAAAGCACCTCAGTTAATATGTTTGGCACAATCTCTATCTAAATAAGAAAAATAGGAATTCACTCAATTCTTCGTGAGGAAGAAAATCAACTTTTCTTGGTCCTATTTAGACATGCCAGGGCTAGACATAGATTTGATCATGCATCACCTGCCAATTTCTCAAGGGGTCAAGCTGGTCAAAGAAAAGCTTAGAAAAATGCATCCCCATGTGGCACTACTAGTCAAAGCTAAATTGGAGAAATTGATAAAAGCTGAATTCATCTGTGCTATAGAATATGTTGATTGGATCTCCAACATTGTGCGTATTTCTAAGAGTGAAAAATAAATCCGTGTTTGCATAGATTTTTGAGATTTGAACAAAGCTTATCCTAAGGATGACTTCCCATTACCAAAAATTAACATGATTGTGGACCTCACAGCTGGATATGAGATGTATTCTCTGATGGATGGCTTTTTAGGATACAACTAGATAAGGATAGCTCCTAAAGATTAAGAGAAGACCGCTTTCACATGTGCTTGGGGAACTTTTTGTTGGATTGTCATGCCTTTCAATCTCAAGAATGTGGGGGAAACATATCAAAGGGCCATGAACACCATATTCCATGACATGATGCAAAAAACTATGGAAGACTACATGGATGATACCTTGGAAAAATCAACAAAACTAATTACTCACCTAGATGATCTAGAAAATATTCTTGACTGGATGGAAAAATTAAAACTCAAGCTAAATCCTAAGAAGTGTGATTTTGGGGTGACTTTTGGTAAGATTCTAGGGTATATTTTTTTAGCTAAAGGAATTGAGGTTGATCCTAAAAAAGTAGAAGCAATGATGAAAATGCAACCACCCTGAAACATCAGTCAAGTCAAGACTCTACAAGGAAAGCTATAGTAAATTCAACGGTTTATGTCACAACTCTAAAAAAAATCTCATTCATTCACAAAGACATTGCATAAGGGATTAACCTTCAAATGGGAGGAACATTTCCAAAAAATCAAAGAATATATTACAAATCCACCTGTGTTAATGGCTCCAATACCAGGAAAAAATCTTCTTTTGTATATGTCAACAATAGAGACATCACTAGGAGCCTTGTTAGCATAACACGATGATATAGGAAGAGAAAGGGAAATATACTACATAATAATAACAATGGTTTCATATGAGCATAAATACACCATCATTGAGAAGGCTTATCTAGTTGTGGCATTTGCTTCTAAAAATCTCAAACACCACATGCTGGTACATTCTATCAAATTAATTACTAGAATTGATCCTTTAAAATACTTGTTGAACAAAGAAACTCTTACTGGATGACTGACTGAATGGGTAATGATACTCAATGATTTTAACATTGAATATATGGATAGAAAAGCCATCAAAGGACAAGTTATTGCCAATCATTTGGCAGATGCTCCTCTTCAAGATAATCAACCTCTACTTATAGAATTGCTTGATGAAGCTATCCTACATCTCACAGAGAACACATGGAAGATGTTCTTTGATAGATCATTCACACAACAAGGGTCTGGTGCTGGATTACTCTTCATTAAACACAAGGTTACAAGATCCCCAATGCATATAAGATCATGTTCCCATGCACAAATAACATAACTGAGTATGAAGCTTTGGCTAATGGATTGAAGATGGTCATTGAGTGGAAAATTACAGAATTAAATATCTACGGTGACTCTCAGTTAGTGGTCAACCAAGTCAATGAACAATACCAAACCAAAGATGAAAATCTCATGCCATATAAAAGGATGGTTGATGATCTCAAAAATTACTTTGTGTTTATCACCTTTTAACAAGTACCAAGAGCATCAAAAAGAGCTATTGATGCTATGGAAACTCTAGCCCCAATGCTACAATTAGAGGAACATCAATTTTTCTATGGATTCCTGGTGGAAGAACTCCTCTTTCCCACATATGACTCTCCTTAATCTCAAATTGTGTGTTTGATAGTGGGCACTGAACCCTCTAGATATAGCTTAATCTACTCTTACCTAAGTGACCAAATTATCCCTAATGACCTATCCAAAAATGAGAAAAGAAGACTCAAAAGAAATGCCTCACATTACTTAATCATGGCTAATGACCTATATAGAAGATCTCTTTATGATACTCTCCTTAGGTGTCTAGAACACAACAATTTTGAGCATGCACTAAAGGAAGTCCACAAATCTATTTGTGGGTCTCACTCAAATGGTCTTTCATTAGCTAAGAAACTCCAGCAGGTCAGGTACTACTAGCCCTCCATGGAAAAAGATGCTATTCAATTTTCCAAAACTTGTAAGAAGTGCAAATCTCATGGTAACCTAATTCATGCTCCCACGCATGAGCTATTACCTTTTATCACCCACTGGCTATTCCAACAATGGGCCTTTGATCTAAAAGAGTAAATATATCCCTCCTCATCTGTTGGACACAAGTTCATTATTACTGTAATAGAATACTTTACAAAGTGGGTTGAAGTAGTTCCCCTCATTAAGGCAATTGGAAGACAAGTCTCTATGTTCATCCTGAACTATATCATCTGCAGATATGGGATACCCTCCTCTATCATCACTGAAAAATGGAGGACAATTTGAAAAAAGGATATGGATGAATTGTGTGATAAATTCAAGATTACTCAACACGTTATTCTATTTACTATCCTCAAGGGAACAGAAATGCTGAGGCCTCTAATAAGAATATATTAAAGATTTTGCACAGAATAGTAAGTAAATCAAGGAAGGAGTGACATCTTCAACTCAATCTTTCCTTATGGGATTATAGAACTACTATTCACACACCCACAGGGGCAATCAAATTTTCCTTGGTATATGACACAAAATCTGTATTGTCTATTGAAGTAGAGATACCATCACTCCGAGTCTCCTTTCATGGACTTATAACTCATGAAGACTTGGATTTACAGAATCCAGGAGCTTGAGTTACTTGATGAAAGAAGAAGAGAAGCACTCGACCACCTAAAGGTCTATCAGAAAATAATGTCTATTTACAATAAGAAGGTAAGACATCAAGAACACTAGGTTGGAGATCTTGTACTCAAAGAAAATACAAAGAATCAATAATATCAAGAGAAAAAAGGGAAAATCTGAACCCAACTGGCTAGGTCCCTTTGTGATCACTGCAACATTTGGATATGGGTCCTATCAACTGTCAACTATACAAGGGGAAACATTTAATGACCCTATAAATGTACTCCACTTGAATAAATTCTACAACTAGACATTCTGAGCAGTACCTATATAGAGAAAATGATCCTGAAAAAGGCCAAAAATAGAAAAAAAGAAGAAAGCCAAAAACATTTGGAAAAAGTCCTAAAAAAATGATCATCCTGGTGAAAACCTAAAAAATAGGCGCCTTGATGGATCAACAAAATTTTTTTAAAAAAAATCAAAAAATTTAAAAAATCAAAAAGAGAAAAAGTGCCTCAGTAAAAACCTAGAAACAGGCACCTTGGTAGAAAAAAAAACAATTTTGCCAAGTGGTGAAAACCTAGCAACATGCACCACTTTAAATCAATGTTCCATCGATCAATGCATCACTTGAATATTTTGACCTCCTACAAGTAGGAATGTTGGCATCTTAAGTTTGGAACTTATCGATGTCTTGTGTCTTAGGGTCGTCTCTTGGTTTTCAAGTCACCATACCTTGTCAGTTGTCCTGCTCATCACTATTAGCTACCTGAATTGTTTTAGTCACCGGACAGTTTCCCATTGACATCATTGGTGTTTTTCAACACCTTAATCAACCAGTGTTTCTTAACACTACCTATGTGGACAGATCTATGTTTTTTAACACACTTCAGATAAAGTGCTCAAAAACTTGGCTCATCATAAGCACAATTGTGTTTATCAACACTCACGTAGACACCTTGCATAGAATCAATGTTTGCTGAAATATTTTCTTGAATGGTGTCTATTATCAATAAATTTCATTCTATTTTCTTTAATTTTTTCCTGTTGGTGTGGTCCCAATGATCCTTAACATTAAGCAAGTAGGATTTATGTGGTAAGAGCTTCCATATCCAGGTGGATAAGCTTCACATCCCTTGAGCCTACTTCCTTTCATGCTAAGGTGAGGTTGGAACTATCTTCTTTCTTGTTAATCTACCTATTTATGTAAGGACACACTCATGATTAGCTTGGCTCTAAATTCCTCAGTACTGGTCTATCCTTCCAATATCAAAGGGAGATAATGTTCAGGTCATCCTAGTCCTTATACTTGGATCCTTACTTTGTTTCATATATTTTATCTTATGAAGGTCATACTCATATCCTTATGGTTGCAGTGGCACTAATAAGGGTTGTATTGGCTCTAATGTCCCAACCGCCCGATGATGAAAATAAGGACTACCAGAATCAGTGACTTGAGTACTTGTGTCATAGGGTGTACTTCATTCCTAGACTTGCATTCTATCATTATAACAAACACACAAAAAGGAGCAAGATGGGAGCTATCCCTCCAATCATCAAATCCTTTTCCGAAATGATCAACTAAATTTTATCTCCTTAAGGTTATCTATCTGCAAAACAAATAGTCAATAGAAACAAAGCACAATCATAATGAGTAGAATAAACAAGATACAAGCACATCACATATGGAACTAAGATTCTACTACACATGATGTTATGCACCATGAACTACTTAAAGCAAAGATACAAAATGATAATATGCTCAGAAATCAAAGATGACAAAGTAAAAACATAGGACAATAAATAGAGCACAAGGATGATCATAGATATATATAGTTTCAATGTATACAAAAGGTGCTCCAACAATCTTGATCAAAAATGTGCATCATCGATGCAGATAAATTATATACACTCACATTAATCCCAAAAATCAAAAGAGGATAAGACAAGAAGGGGATAATCAAGTCTCACTTTCTCCCTCAGCACCATCTTATGGGGGAGGAACAGGATCATATACTCTCGATGGAGGGCCTGCTCCCTTGGAACATGTCAGGTATCGAGAATATGGTAGCACCTACTATGCTATAGGAACTGCAACACTATATGCTGCCACATACTAGGCTAACCTACTGGTCTGATGCATGATCTCCCTCTAGAGAGTGGAGTGCTAACCTATGAATCCCTAGATCCTCTCATCTCACTTGACAATGGCTTGATCTCACTCTGTTGTCTAAGCCTGAGACAGTACTAGCTATGTTTGCAATGCTCTGACTCACCCTCTCAGTGTGTGGATCATATCCTACAAAGTCTAATCTATTTGTAGTCCCTCCTCCTCCTTAGTATGTGCAGCTTTATGCTAGAAAACCTATCAAACTATCTCATTTAGACTAAGATCTGACTCTGTGTCTCTCATCTCCTCATCGATAACCTATGTAGATGGTATCTCAACACCAACTGAACCAAGGGTGCCTCCCACTCCGCATTCTTGCTGCTAACCAACTAAAGGTGCTTTGTCAAAACTATTACCTGGGATACCACCTACTCTAGAAGCAGCTAGAACCCTCTATGGTACTTTGTCTATACCCCTTTGTCCACCTACCATCTGAGCTACATCTCCCTCATCAATCCAAGGTGCTCTCTCCGCTGGATCTATGAATCTAGGGAAGAGATGCTGTGTAAAATGATCCTTGTATTAAGGTGTAACCCCTACATCTATGATAGCCTCCAAGGAATCCCAAGATGGCCTATGTAGCCCTATCATCTCCTGTACATAGAGAGGCAAAGATAGTCTTAGAGACCACCCTCGGCGTTCTTCATCAATAAAAAGAGCATAAATGATGCACTCCTATGGTATGCTATGCGGATGACCATATTGCCATAGTACCCATCCAACCATGAAACACTCAATGATAGATGAAATCCTCCCAATCAAAGGATGAGAAACAAATAAATATCTCCTTTGACCCCTCTAGTCAATATAGGCCTATGTCCCTATGTAGGGCCTCTAAACAACCAAGATGAGATCATCTCACTGACCTCTCCAGTAATATGTCTTCCCCAGGTGGGGTTGTGTTAGGAAACCTACATATCTATACATGTAGGGTTGTCCACTCTATTGTGGATCCTCGGTCACTGGCCTGCATATCGAGATATGCTCCCAAGCCCATACCTACAATATCAGTACTCCTACAACCATACCTTGGCCACCTCTGTATATAACCTCATGCATCTCATGATAAATATGTGCCAAGATGCCCTAGTCCCAACCCAACTTCTATAGATGGGTCATCAGTATATCCAAAACCCTACCCCATCCGCAAAGGAACCCCTCTTGGCTCCTCTCCACCATTAAGAAGAAACCTATGAATCTTGCTATAACACAAGAAAGATGATGGTTGGTACCATACTAACCAAACATGTCATCCCAAGATATGGCTTGGTCCAAGATAATGTGATCATGGAACACCCACATAAGTTCTTGTGTACCCAACTAAGGTGTTGCATCATACTCAAGCCACTCTCTTGCTAATAGAATATGAATAATCCTATAGACATCCTCCAAAGTGATGGTCATCTCCTCTATTGGAAATTGAAATGTATTGTGCTCATTGTAGAATCTCTCCACCAATAATACTAATAACCCATGGTTCACCTATATGTCAGGCTCTAGGGAAACTATTCAAATCTGCAATATCTCAAATGACCCCTCTGATCATCAGATAAGTTCCTCACCAACTGTATGGTGGGAGGATATGTTGACCAAAACTAGATATCTGGAAACTACGTGTGCATGAAGACAAACAACAAAAACACATCAGTAACTAAGTGAAGGCAAGCTATATTCAACATGCAATGATAAGACAAGATGGAAAACAAGCTAAGAAATTAGGAAAACACGCAAGCGACAAAGGAAATTTTCAAAAAAGTACCACTGCCTCCCAAATGACAAAGTAAAACAAAAGGGTCACTAGCATCAAGGTTTGTATGAGTCAAGATTGTATATCATGCAAAAATCTAGGATGAAATGACAAATCTAATGGGGTCATGCGATAAAGTGAGTTTGGATGAAGGTGCTCATATGATAGGTGGGTGCTTCTCATTCAAAAAATATAATGGACTAAAATAAAAAAATGAATTTTTCCTAGTTTATTGTACAAGCCCTCTCACTAGCTTAGACGATGAAGTAGGATCCTGTTAGGATTGATTATATTGAGAGGGGGGTTAATCAATATAGTAGAAATTTAAACTAATTCCTCAACCACTTAAACATTAATCATTCATTTTTAGTAAAGTAAAGAACATAATAAAATTACACAATACTCATAACACCATGATTTGTTTACGAGGAAACCCTAGCCAAGGGAAAACCCCAGTGGGGATGATACCCACAAGCATGTACTAAAGTATAATTTCCTTGTAAGGAGACCTAGCCCTATTAGGAGCTAAATATTATATATTACATTTCCTTGTTAGAGGAATAACAACCCTATTAAAGGTTCACAACAGCGTGTTAGGGGCTTCTGAGCTTACAACTCTAACAATGTAATTCTGTTATAAAAAGTTCTCAGTCATGAACAAGACAAGCATCACAAATGATTTGATATTTCCTTTATAGCTATGACATTCTTTTCTCTTCCCTTTGCATGTCTTCCCTTCCAGATAACTATTACTCACACATACATAATCTTTACCAAAAAGATATTACATATATATCTCATAACTTTACAAAGTCAGCTCTCTAGATGAATATTACAAATATTACAAAGTCGACCTTCAAAACACAATACATTTAATATAGTAAATATCAAATGTATATTCAGAGCTCTTTCATATTCAATGTATAGGCTATCAACAACCAAAATACAACTTTGATTTCTTGGAGTCCAAGTCATACTCCCTAAGTCTTCGCTGCTATCCAACTGCTCTGTATCATTGTTCTTCTGCAGTCTGTCTATCTTCAAATCCTTATAACTCATCGTAAACTTAACCAAATCCAAATTGATCTTAGGTGTAGGTCATAAATACTCCATACTATCTTCTTCTAAGGTCTCTTTCCCTAATTCATCAATCTCTATCTTTGACATCCAAAATACTTTTGTATCTCTGCTACTATACTTAGTCGATTTATGAATCAACAAAAATTATCTTCAAAGTAATCGGTCTTAGACCCAGATGTGTTTCCATAAATGAAAATCAAAAAGTGAACCACATTTACCAAAATATATCACTTACCAACAATCTCTCACTTTGGCATTGATGGAAACACTTTAACAAAAAAAAAATCTAAGTGTTCCAACTAAACAAAACTGTCTCTTCTTCTCCTTATCTCTTCTCCATATTTTTCTCTCTTTCTTTTATATATATATTTTTATTTATTCATTTTATTCTTCTCTTTTCCATCATTTTTTTTCTTTCTCTTCTCTCCCTTTGAAAAAAATGACAAAGGTGCATATAAAACAATAGGTCTTAGTACATGCTTACCAGTTTTAGAACATCATGAAAATAATCTTCCAAAATATTTACTTCTGTGCTCAATGTCTTGAACAAAATTTGACTGATGTGAATCAAACCATTCATTGAAAATGATATAGTTTCAACTTCTTTCACCTCTGTGGGAAAGCCTTTGGTCAATGAATCTGCAACCTTCTCCAAATCTGAGAGATGAGCTTCAAGTATGGATAATTTCAGAGTAATAAAGCTCCTCAGCAAATTGAATCTATTTAATACTCTCCCTTTCTCATTATCTGATACACTGAGATTGGCCAATATCCTTGTGACTTCTTTGTCTATTTCTTTTGTGGATTGTGAAGATGTTTCACAACCATCCATCAAGTTGTTCAGAGTTGCTCTCTCCTTGGCAATAATGTCCTCAACATTTTGAATGTGTCTAACCAGATTCATGCTATAGCCAAACAGTTTTCTCCCATGTCCAATGCAACTCTTTGCATTTGTCAAACAAGTTTTTACAATGCCAAAGTCCCATAAGATGGACTTTTAGACTTCTATCAATTTCTTCTCTGAATATGTTTTCTCAGCCTTTTCTTCTAAAATCTTTAGCAAATTTTCATAATACCCATCAAATTCATCAAGTGTAATCTTCAAGTTTTCAATGTCATCTTTGTGCTGGAAAACTATAGGTGCTAGAAGAAATTTATTCATAATATCAATAGTGCTTGAGATTGCTTTTTCCTTCTTATCTCCTTTCTGTTTAGATCTTTCCTTTTCTTTTTTTAATGCGGTGAATGCCAACTTTACCAATTCAACTTCATCCATGCTATCCACATTTACATCAGTACTTTCCCACAATGAAATAGATGGTGATTTTACTTCTTTCTTTTCAACTCTTTGCTATTATATCTTATATTCATCATCCTTTTTATGTTCAAATTCCTCTTTCTATTCTTCTTCATCTGCAACAGAGGTGTCCACATTTCCTGCAAATGGGTCCTTCTCATCTTGTGACGGGTCAAGGGTCATTGCCACACTAGAGACATAGAAATCTGGTGGAGGATCTGCTTCACTCTTCTTTGTAGAGGTCTCTATCATCTTAGGTCTTTCACCCATTCCCAATTGTGTGGGCGATGTTGTTTTAGGAGGCGAGGGCTTGCTAGAAGTAGAGCTCATTAGAATCTTCTCTAATGCCTTCTGATTTTCCTTAGTCACTTCATCATACTTCCTTCCCATTATCTTCAATAGTCTAATCTTTGTTCTTAACAAAGGTTTTATTTCTTTGAATATTCTATCCCTCTCTTGTATTGATAACACAGGCATCATGTTATCAATTTCCTTATTTTTGATCTGATCATCCTCAATTTGTGCCAAGTGTTTTCTGCTCTCCAATTTTTCATATAGATCTATGGGTACACTTCCTTCAATTTCTAGAAGGATCTTTTTGAAGGTAAGAAAATGCTCTATCACAATATCTTCAATCTTTAGCTTGTCTGATACCTCATATCTGTCATGGTATTTATCAATTGAAACCAATTTACCTTGTTCAATTGTTCTCTTTTCCATCATTTTCATGTCAGGCTTCCATAGTTTTTCTATTTTCTTTTCTTCTCTTGTTGTGCTTTTCTCTTTAGGCTTGCTTGATCTTGTAACTCTAGGAGTGACAACCTTTGCTTGTTCTATTTTCTATTGTAGAGGAGGTGGACTATCTACCATAACTACCTTAGTAATGATAGGGGCATTAGTAATTTGACTTGCTACTCCAAGAGATCTCTCTTCCATCTTTATTTTGACTTCTTTCAATTCCTCTTTTGTCAGTCCAGCTTGTATACTGCAATCATGAATAAGGTTAGCAATTTTCCTTTTCCTTGGTCCTCTAGACTATTCCTCTTTCACCTTTGCTGACTTTTCTTCATAGGTTACCCATCTTTCTTTTTTTGTGTCAACTTCTGATGCAATAACATGTTCTACTTGCATTGTGAGTATTTCAGAACTCACTTCATAACCCATGGGGTAGCACCACTTCTTTCTAGGTGTAACTTCTTCAAAACAAACACAATCAGTTGAAACCATGAAATAGATTGTATCCTTGTAATTTTCCACAATGTCCTCATGTAACCTATATCTTGTCTTCATTTTTTTCTGTAGAATCTTGATCATGGAAAATAATTCTCCATCTACCCAAGTAGTATTCTATCTCTTGTAGCTCTATGAAATTAGTATGCCAGTGGGTACCCCAGAATTCCAACCACTATCATATAAACTAGGAAACTTGTGCTCAATATGAATGAACATATGCAACAACAATGAACCAAATCTAAAAGTTTAACTTTTATCCTTCTTCACTAGCTTTACATTCTCTAGAAATTGCTAAGCCAAAACTTCGTATAGGTTATATTTTATGTTTTCCTTTACCATTCTCCATGCCATCATGATTACTCCAGCAGATATAGAGTTAGGTCTTCTATTGTAGTAGAATTTATATCTAAGTATCATGGCAATCAATCTCACATCTTGCTGAAAGATGTCACTTACTCTCATTTCCATCCTATCCCATTTAGAATGTGTTAGAGTTTTGACTTCTTTCTTCACATGCTTCTCTACAATAGATATAACTCCAGTGATCTCATGAATTAGGTCACTACAAATCTTCATAGGTTGGTCACCAATCCATTTGAACTGATCATGAACCTTGCATATCAATATCTTGAACCACTCATTTTCATCAAACTCGCATAAATCCATAATCTTCATTATGCTCAACTAACTAATGTGTTTTAATTATTCCTTCATGATTCCATTCTTAGTCATATCTTCCATTTCAGTGAATATTTCATTGTCTCTCAATGTATCATACTTACAATATATGTAAGCCCTAATGTCTTCTATGTGAAATACGCCATGTGGGGTTTGTGAAAATGCTCCTTCCAGATCCTCTTCACAAGACTTATATAGATGTTTCTTGAATTTGTATCTAGGATGATCAACAACATCAAAAATGACAAGTGCATCCATAGCTTAGATGATGTAAAATAGCTTTCTCTGCTGAAATCTGAGTGTTATGCTCCAATCAATCACACACAGAAAATGTAGAATAGTCTGAATGCTTCTTCTCTCTGATCTCCTTAGCTTGCTCTTTGTCAAATGGTGAATAGATAGGTTATCAAATGGTGCTTTATACAAGTTAGGTTATAACTTTCTTTTCCACTTTAAACTGTCAAGTCGGCTACTAAATCTTGTGAAAAAAATATACAAGTCAACGGATGGTGCGCTCTTAGGTATATGATCCATGATGTTAGCTTAGTTCACACATAAGCTTGTATGAGCTCAATCAACAAATTTTGGGGCAGGATAAATTCTGATGTCTATATCCAATGGTCCCCCTAAGTCCATGATCAGCCAATTAGGTTGATTCTATCTTGATACCTTTAGGAGAAGATTAAGTAGCATCTACTGACTCTCCTTGAACTGATGTCTCACTTGTTCCTTTGATCTGCCAAATCTTGTCATTGTTCTTGTCTTCTACTTTCTAAAAACTACTTTCAAAATCATTCTTCACATCTGCAACACTCTTGCCAGTATCATTTCCATTCTTCTATGAATTCATCGGAGGTGGTGTTCTTCTATTATCTACTCCATTATACTTGTAAAATTTTTCTATATGTCCTGGATTATTGCATTTGTAACATATAGGAGGTCTTCTTTCTTGATTAACTTGTAACTTACAGTACTTCACAATGTGCCCAATGTTATTACATTTGTAGCATGTGGGTTTCATTGTAGGTTCCCTTCCATTGTCTTTTCTATATCTAGATTGATTAGGTCTCATGCATTCAGTATTCTTGTGCCCATATCCATTACACTTAAAATAATAACTAGAAAAAGTTCTAAAAGGGGCATTACCTATGCAGTCTCTTTTCATGTGTCCAAATTTGTTGCAACCAAAGCGTCTACCTCTAAAAGGTCTGATCTTCTCTTTAGGTTCTTCAATAGATGGTTTCTCAGCATCAATCTTCTCATCTAATTTCTCTTCCTGATTCTTTAAACATTCAGCTTCATTGAAGCCAATACCAGTCATATCACCTTCAGGTTTCAGTTTGTCTATCTTTTCATCAATCAAGTCACTGCTAGTGTAAAGTTTCTCAATGTGTTTCTTTTCTTCAACAAGTTCACCTTTCACAGTTAGATTATATTTCTCCAATTCCAAGTATTTGTTCTTGTAGTTGTTAGCCTCATCCTTCATTTGATTCAATGCACTATTTAAGCTTTCTTCAATTTCCTTCTTAGCATTCTTCTGTATTTGTACTTCTTTAGCCATAGATTTATTTTCAAGTTCCAGAGTCTCAATTTTGAAAGGAAACCAAGTGTGTGAAAAATAGTTCCCTATGCTAAACTCTTGAGAAGAGGATCATGCAAATTCAGATTTAACCCTTATCAATTATAGAATGATAATACAATAACATGAATACATATAAAAATGAGAATGAGACAATGATTTACCTTGGGGAAAACCTTTCGGTTAAAAACCCCAGCACTCCAAAACCTGCACAATGTATTAATCAAAACTATTGTTGTTTACAATACACTTGCAATGCAAGTTCTTTGAGGAGATAATCGACACTTGAAGACAAATCTAGCAACATAAAAACATTCCAACAATACACTAACTTCACTCTATGATTTTCAACCCTAAAACTGCTTATATCATGCGCTTCCCTTTTTAGGGAAACTTCCAAAGATAACCGTATTAGGGTTTACCATTCTCTAGAAAAATAGGAACCCCCAAAAAAATTTCAAATGAGAATGACACAATGATTTACCTTGGGGAAAACCTTTTGGTAAAAAATCCCAGCACTCCAAAACCTGCACAATGTATTAATCAAAACTATTGTTATTTACAATACACTTGCAATGCAAGTTCTTTCAGGAGATAATCAACACTTGAAGACAAATCCGGTAGCATAACAACATTCCAGCAATACACTAACTTCAATCTGCTATTTGCAACCCTAAAAACACCTATATCATGTGCTTCCCTTTTTAGAGAAACTTCCAAAGATAACCATATTAGGGTTTACCATTCTCCGGAAAAATAGGAACCCTAAATTTTTTTTCAAATCAGAATGACACAATGATTTACCTTGGGGAAAACCTTTCGGTAAAAAACTCCAGCACTCCAAAACCTGCACATTGTATTAATCAAAACTATTGTTGTTTACAATACACTTGCAATGAAAGTTCTTTTACGAGATAATCGACACTTGAAGAAAAATCCGATAACATAACAACATCCGAGTAATACATTAACTTCACTCTGCAATTTGCAACCCTAAAAAAATTTATATCATGCACTTCCCTTTATAGGGCAACTTCCAAAGATAACTATATTAGGGTTTACCATTCTCCAAAAAAAGAGTGTACAGTACTCAACATGATCAATTGCTACATGTCTTGCATGTCTTCACCCGTCATCTAATCTTTTACAATTATCTCTTACAAATATTAATGACCGTCATAGGAATCTGTCATAACTGTTTTAGTCATGATTACCTTACACATTGTCCAAAGTGCTGACATTTTGGAAAATAACCTCTACAACAGAATGGGATGCCTAGATCCACCTAGATCAAGTTTGATCATCCTTGTCATCTTCCAAGTGGAGTGAAAACACAACATGTCAACTCAACTAAATGACAGAATGGATATCAAACTTAGATACATTATTTTCAAACAATTAATTAGAAAACAAATAATATCAAATGTAAGGAAATATACAAGGTTGAGACACCTTATTCCTAACAAATTTCTTCTTTTAGTTGCTTCACCTGATCCGAATTGTCCTCATCTAAATCTTCTTTTACCTGGACCACAAGATCTTCTCTTTGACTTCTAGAAATCTCAAGCTATTCTTTGAGTTTCTTTATAAATTTCTCAGCTCTTCGCATGTTGAATCTCAATTCTCCATTCTCTACTTTTTCTTTATCAAGGTCTTCAAGTGCAGCATCAAAATTCTCTTGCAAACTATCCAAATCCATTATGATCTCCCTCAAGCTATTAGGATTTCTCTCCAAGGTCCAAAATCTCTGATACCAATTGTTATGATTGGATTATACCGAGAGGGGGGTGAATCAGTATAATAGCACTTTAAACTAATTCCTCAACCACTTAAACATTAATCATTCATTTGTAGTAAAGTAAAGAACATAAGCAAATTACACAATACTCATAACACCATGAATTGTTTACAAGGAAACCCTGGCCAAGGGAAAACCCTGATGGGGATGATACCCACAAGAATTTACTAAAGTATAATGTCCCTGTAAGGAGACCTAGCCCTGTTAGAGGAATAAAAACCCTATTAAAGGTTCACAACACCCTGTTAGGGGATTCTGAGCTTACAACTCTTACAATGTAATTCTGTTACAAAAAGTTCTCCTTCATGAACAAGACAAGCATGAAAAATGCTTTGATAGTTCCTTTATAGCTCTACCATTCTCTGCTCTTCCATTTGCATGTCTTCCCTTCTAGATAACTATTACTCACACACATAATCTTTACCAAAAATATCTTACATATATATCTCATAACTTTACAAAGTCGGCTCTCTAGATGAATATTAGAAATATTACAAAGTCAAATTTCAAAACACAATACATTTAATATAGTAAATATCAAATGCATATTCGACACTCTTGCATAGTCAATTTATAAGCTATCAACAACAAAAATACAACTTCGATTTCCTGGAGTCCAAGTTATACTCCCTCAGTCTTTGTTGTTGTGCAACTGCTCTGTATCGCTATTCTTATGTAGCTTGTCTATCTTCAAATCCTTATAACTCATCGTAAAATTAACCAAATCCAAATTGATCTTAGTTGTAGGTCATACATACTCCATATTATCTTCCTCTAAGGTTTATTTCCCTAATTCATTAATCTTTGTCGTCGACATCCAAAATACTTCTGTATCTCTGCACTACTATACTTAGTTGATTTTTGAATCAACAAAACTTATCTTCAAAGCAATTTATCTTAAACCCATATGTGTTTCCATAAATGAAAACCAAAAATTGAATCACATTTACCAAAATAGATCACTTGCCAATAGACCCTATGACCAAAAATGTTGAAAAATTACAAAAATCTATTAAAAACTTAAAAGATTTAATGTGAAGGTGAAGTTAATTAGTTACTTACAAGAGGAAAGTAGTCCTACAACTATCTATACTTCTACACATGCTCGAATTGATGATCTCCTACTGGCACCATAATTTTTGCTCAGATAAGAATTCTAGAATTTCAAACTTGGTTGGTGAAAATGATTTGAAAATGACCCCTCCGGGCCCTATATAGGTTTTGACCTAATTTTTGAAAGTTCTTTGATGGACGTGAAAATTAAACCCTTGGCTAATTGGATAGCTCTGAATCCATTTTTGGGACCAAAATTGAAATTTGATGACATTTTTCTAGTCCAAAATGTAGATTAACCTATTTTCTCAAATATATTTGATCGCTGACACTTTCCTCATAGGATTCTAATTTGAGATTAATCCCACTTGATTCTATCCAACTTTAATCCAAACAATCAACCTTAGTTAACTATTGGTCAAACTTGGTCAACTGAACCTCAAAACAAGCTAGTACCTCATTTCTTCAATGCTTTTTTGATCTCTCAGGCTTGTGGCTATCCCCTCCTTTCTATTTCACTCCCGAGGGGGCAGTACCATTATATCAATAATTTGATTCATATCAACAAGTTCAATCTCTAGTGGCATCAAGCCCTGACCTATATGAAGATCAATCAAGTGATTTTCATCACTGCGCATCAAGTAATTTGAATCTCTAGGGGCATATCAAGTTCATCAAACCATATCAATCTGATAACCTCTCAATCAGGTAATTGGCTTCATCAGGACCCATATCAGGTAAATTATCCTAAGCAATCAAATCGAATTGCAATCAGTCTCATTGCACCATATCAGGTTGATTCGTCATTCAAACCTATTCGAAATAGAGAAATATTCTTGGAGGATGGATATTCAGTTTCATGGCTTCACATAAAGATGAATGGTTGAAATATTCTATCAGTCTTCACTCAATCAAGCTCAGAGCTGATGTTCTCAGGTCTCTCTATCAGTGTTTTCTCAATCAAGTCTGGAGCTGATATTTTTGGATCTCCCTACCAGTCTTTTCTCAATCAAGTCCATAGATAATATCTTTAAATTTCAATCGATCTTTTCTTAATCAAGTTTGGAATCAATTCTGATCAGTGGGATAATTTCATCACTTCATATCAATATATTTCCTAATCCAATCAAATATCAGCTGTTCTTTGAATCAACATGCTACTCACACATCAATTCAAAGAGGGGAAAATGTAATCACCTAAAATCGGTCTAGTAAACCTATAACACCTATTTCTGATTAATTGGTCTTAATAAATCTTAAATCAAATACATTCATAAGATAGACCCTAAACCCTAATTATGAGAGCATTTAATCAAATTTACTTACATGATTTTAATCCTAATTTGCTAAGTCAAATCATCAATCATCAAGCCTAAAGTACTAAAATTGTGTAAAACATTGGGATAAATCAAAAAGTACTAAAGTCCCTTTTAAAATCAAATGAAACCATTCACACATGTGTGAGCACATTGAAAATTAAATAAAAATAAATAAAAAATAGGAAAATACCATTTTTGTCTTATTCTCCACAAGGTTGACCAACCAAATCACTTGGCTCAGGCTCACATGGATTGAGCAAATTTGCATCTCCAATGTTGCTCATTTCCTTTTTTCCTCTTAATCTCAACCATTCATCTCATGGATTTTCCTATAAAAGAGATAGCTTCCTTGCTCAACAAAACCAAGAAGATTTAGAGTAGAGTTATGACGCTATTTTCATTCTAGGGTTTTATTATGCATTTTTAGCTCTTGAACTTATAGTAGTTTCCCTGCTTATGCATTTGTAGTTTCATTTCTTAGCTTAATGAAATCTTAGCTTCCTTTCATAGATTAATGATAGATGCATTGATTATTTAATTGACAGTTTATGCTTTCATTGTAGTTTCATTCTTCATGGTTACCATGCATTTAGTTTGATAGTTCATGCATTGTATTTTCAAAGATTTTAGGAGTAGAGTATGCAAGCACATGCATCTTGCTCATTCTTGCATTTGAATCTTGAATCTTTAGGTAGTCAAGTCACTGATTCTCTATTTCTAATCTGGTGTGCATTCATGAGAATCACACTCACTTCAACTAGGAAGCAATAAGCCAATTTCAAGCATGTTTATGCAATATTTTGATCCTTTCTTTGATGTTAACCCCTTTTGATGTAATGAATTATTTAAGTGTTTGGTTATAGATTTGATCACATATTTTGTCACACTCGCATTGGTGTGTTTGATATCTTGGTCAATTTAGTCACATCTTTGGAAGTTTCCTTTGTGATAATGTGATGGTGGGGTCATTTGGATCACTTTTCTATGATCACAACTCATTTGGAGTTGTCTCGCATAAGTTATGATGGATTACTTGGAAGGATAGCTATGTTCTTCATGTTTCTGGTTTGGTTGTGCTTACCACTTGGTTGTTGGAGGTTATGATCAATGTTTCCTACCGTTGGAGCTGAATGGAGTGGTTTTCTAGAAGGATCTATGTGTGGCCAACTTGGTTGTTGGATTGATCCTTGTGAAACATTTATTTGTTGTATTTAGGCTAACATTGTCTGACACATTTATCTTGGGATATGCAAAGTTGGTTGAGGCCAACCTATTGGATGTGTATAAATTTTGGGCTTGTGCTCATTGTAGGAGAGAAGGCGAGGAAGTCTAGAGTAGATGTGGCTTTGAGGCTATAGGTTTTATATCTTAAGGGCTTGGATAGGTCTAGGTATAGATCTGATTTTGGTTTTTCATTGCATGTGGCCGATACAGGGAAGGCCTTATAATCCAACATGTATGATGAAAATATGACTAATAAATTTGTTATTTATCTTTAGAATCTTGTTGTTCTCTTTGTTTCTTTGTTATTTACACTGTGTAGTCCATAACTACAAGGTTTGGACATCTCCATAGGGGATTCTCAATCCTCGTTTACATCACCAGGTGTTTAAGCATGGTTTAATCTTGTTGTGGTGGTTACCGATATGAATTCTAGACTTGTGGCATTTCTGTGGCATTGTTGTGAGGTGGCAGAGACTGGATCTGACTTGCACCAATGAAAGATTTGCACAAGGTGGATGGAAAGGACATTTGTTACTACTTGTTGAGTTATTATTATGAACTAGTGTTTTTTTAGGGTTTTGGTATCATCTTTGATGAATAGATCATTGAATCAAGGGTGATTGTGAAGATGTTCAGTAGATCACCAACTATGAGGCAGCTGGAATCTTGCAAACAGATTGCCAATTAGAGGCAGTTACAACTTGGGAGAAAAGAGAACAAGCTGATGGGATAGATGGACTGGTTGGAAGAAGACAAGTTTAATAGTAGAATTGAAAGAGAGCCTGAGGACATTTCTTGTAAGGTGGAAGAAATTCATAAGTTGTATTATAGTTGGAGTTTTATGATAAGGTAGAGGATTTTCAGGCGTATGAAAAGGTTTGTTCATAGAAGAAGAAGGCAAGCCAAGGTTGCTATTGAGAAAGAGTTAAAGTTTGATGAGGTAAATACTAACCTGTTAGAAGAGGTAGATCTGTTTAGTTTTAATGATGGATTTGATGTGGAAACTCCAAAGCATCTTGTTAGTAAAGAGTTTGTTGTTGAGGAGTTACCTATTGAGGGTAATGTTGTTGAAAATAATAGGGGTTTTCCATGTGAGTATCAACACGTGGTTGGTGAGAATTCATAGATGGATATTGTTACTGGTGTTACATATTTGCAAATGATGTTTGATGATAAGTCAAGTGAAGATGTTAGTTATCTTGAATCCCTTGTTTTTGATGCATTGAAGGTTGAGGTAAATGAGATTATTGATGTTTTTTTGGTTAAATCGGCTGACATAGTTGGGAGTGGATTTCCTTTGGTTGGATTTTATGACCTAGTTGAATCAATTAGAGAGTTTGTTGTTATTGAGGATAGTAGTAAAGGTATTGATACTGATGGATTGGTTGATGAGTATGAGGTTGTTTTAGACATGGTTTTCATTTGTGATGATAAAAATATTTCTAATAGGAAGTTGCAGACTGAGGTGTTTCATTTGAGTATTGATTTATTGCAGAGATTACCTATAGGGTGTGAAGGAATGTGTTTCCTAATTATGAGTACTAATTGGGTTGATTGTGTGAAAGAGGATGTCATTTCTTATGTTGTAGTGTAGGTATGGAAAGAGGAGTAGTATTTCATTGACATAGATAGTTGTTTGAGCATGAAGATGGATGTATTAAGGGTGAATATGGACACTAATATGAAGATAGAGTTGCTAGTAATGGAGAATGATGACTGTTTGAAAGATAAAGGTGGTGGATTTAGTGAAGTTCCTAATTTTCCTATTGCTGATGGACTAATGATAGATTATGTTTAGTTGTGTGATGAGTAGCTAATAATGATAGTGGGTTTGTGAAAAATGGTGAAGAGCTTGTGCGTTGTTCAAATGTTGCTGATAATTTTAGTCCTGTTTATGGATTTGTTGGCTGGATTGTTTCAGTGTAGAGGTTGTGGAGATCAGATTAGAGAAGGTAGAAAGTTCTTATGTGTTGGTTTGTTTGGAAACTGATGGTTAAGACAAGGTTGAGTTTATATTTTCGTATGCCACCTAAGTGTGGGGTGAAGTTTTCAACTTACTTTGGGTGTCTAATAGATTAAATTGATGTGCTAATCTTCCCTTTAAAGTATATTTTTGGTCTAAAATATTATCAGATGAGGTCCTCTTTGTTCGATAATAGGGTATTCTTTCCCACACCAATGTTGTTGATATCCAAGTTTTTTTATCTATTAGTATCCCTCACTTAGTCATAATCAAGGTAGGTTGGTAGCTCATCACTGCGACTGAGCCATCCCAGTAAGGCCGAGACCGAGAAGTAGTTACTGTTGAGAAAGTTAGAGGTCACTGAGTACTCAATGGATGCCGAGAAGAATGATTACCGAGTTACATATGAGAGTTAGTTCTGAGAAACATCATATAGTTATGGCAAGCGAGACAGTATTGACCAAGCACTAGTGTTTGGTTATGCTGAGTAAAATAGTTTTTGTATATGTGTTTGGAATGACACAAACATCAAGGTAAACCATTTTGGCTGAATTTTATGAATCATTTAATGATCATGCATAGAGATTTAATGCATTAATTGTGGGTTATTTTTATGATCATGGATCGCTATGCAAGACATACAACCAATCAAAATTAGGGATGCCTAAGTGACAAAATATGATGGATCTATATTGTTGATCTTGATCTGGATGATCTATATATGGGATGCTTCAAACCCTAATCCATATGTGTATCCATATTTGTATGTGTGTGTAAATGTATGTTGGATGCAGATGTGAAGAGAAGAGATTAGAAGTATATGCATTCTTTTCATATATAAAGCATTGACCAGACAAAGTGACCAAGTAGAGAAGTGAAAAAGAAAACATAGATAAATCAGATTGAGAGATCAGTTAAGAGTTGGAAAGAGGAGATCCATTATCAGCATTTGTAGTGTAGACTGTAGGATCAGGTATTGATACATTCTAACAAGTGAATCAGGGTAAATCTCTTAACAGAGTGGTCCTAACAGGCCTTTGTAAATCTCTTAACCTAGTTCTTACTTTGTTGTAAGTTTAAGTCCTTTAACAAGGTAGATTGTATAATTTTGAAAACTCTTAACAAGGAAGACTCCTCAAATGGTAGATCATCAAAAGTGATCAAAACTTTGTAGCCCTAATAGACACACTTTATTACTGTAGTAGTGAAGATTTGTGGGTGTCATCTGCACCCCAGTTTTACCTTCAAGGGTTTCTGGGTTACCAAAATCTTTGTGCTATGTGTTCATGATTATATGTTAGATCTTTACAACATTTCACTTTATGTTTATGAATACATGGTTGAATCAATTTTTTTAGAATTTTTAGAATTTTTATAGATTTGATTCACCCCCCCCCCGCCCTCTCAGTTACTACTTTCCAATATTAGACTTCCAACAATTGGTATCAGAGCTTTGTTCTCTTAAAAGAAGTTTAACCACTTGAGAGTTAAGATCTTAGAAATGGAGGCTTATAAATTGGGAAAGGTCATTGAGAATCAAAATATTATATCCAGCTGACACTACAACAACTTGAGACAACAAGAGAAGAATTGAGGAAATCCTTAAAAGCTAGGAATGAATTAGCAACTTGGATGAAAGATAATCAATATAAAGAAGAAGACGCTAAAGGTCTGTTTGATAATGAAGATTCAAAATAAAGTAATGCAACAATTGAAAATCTACTAGAGAAGAACAACACATTAAAAGAACAAGTCAAAAGTCTGAAGATAGAATAAGAAACTCAATCATTAACACTTTGTGACGTGATTTATCAAAAGAAGAAAGATGAGGAAGATAAGATAATGGAAGAAGAAGAAAAGAGGCAGATGGCTACCAGACTTGATGAATGGACTAGTGATGTGTAGATTCTCACAAATAGTCAATTGGACATGGTCAAACAACTCTTATTTTCAAATCAAGAGATAAACAAAAAAGGAATTGAAATCACATATCTGAGAACTGAGAAAAATCAACTGAAAAATGAGTTGAGATCTGAAAGAGAACTTATTGAGAGGATAAAAAAACCAAATGAAGCATTGAGATACTTTGAAGAACTAATGAGATCACCAAGAAGGAATAGTGACACATCTGGACTTGGACATAATGAGCACCAGTCTTCCACTGAAGAATGAGAATCATCAAAGAGTGGAGAACTGAGGAATGTAAAGCTAAAGAACAACAAGCCTACATGTTATCACTATGGGAAACTAGGTCACACAACAAACATATGCCAAAGAAAGAATAGTAAGTCAAATCCTAAACCTAAATTCAATGGATACTATTTTAACTATAAGAAGCATGGACATC
Organism: Thuja plicata; assembly: GCA_018584345.1. Classification (NCBI taxonomy): domain Eukaryota; kingdom Viridiplantae; phylum Streptophyta; class Pinopsida; order Cupressales; family Cupressaceae; genus Thuja; species Thuja plicata. The sequence goes on along the minus strand of MU224568.1, from coordinate 61,294 downwards.
AGGCACATGAATGTAGGTCAAAGAATAGAAATACACCTACTTCACCTGGCTTGCAAGGAAATTGCTACAATTGTCATAAATTTGGTCATAGTACCCAAGATTGTAGATCCAGTGGAAAATCCAAATGGACATCCAAGAAACAAGGAAATACACTCAGGAAAGGTAACACATTCAATTGGGATTATAATACAAGGCACAGTTGTCATTATTGCAATGAATATGGTCATGTTGCAGAGAATTGTATAATTACACATTTTAGAGGTAAATCAAAAAGTTGGATGAATGGAAGTATGGTCTGCTATAGTTGTCGCAAGATCGGTCATACCAAGAGAGATTGCAAGACCAAAGCCCCGACACCTACTATTGAGTAGATAAGGAATTAGATGAATCTTACATGGAGAAAGAAAGAAGATGCAAGCAGTAGTGGATCTAGTGAAGCTGAGATCACCCAATCCAATGGATCAAGTGATCACTCTGCTTCCAATTAAGAAGAAAGGTATGTACGGAACTACTTTCTCAAAATGTTATACTTTACACCATTTCCTAACATAAGATGTATTAAAGTCCATATCTTCATAGGTTAAGATGCATTAGGATAGATTTGAGACAAGAACTAAGCAAAATAACTGTAATGAATATTTGATGCCAAGCATCAGTATCAACATATGCCGAGCTGCCATACCGACTAAGCTGATATGTTGACCAATTGTCAGTTGACCAAGCATCAGTAGTGATTGAATCACTGTTATGACCAAGTGGTGTGTGATAACTGAGAAATTTAATCAAGGACCAAGGATAGTTGTTATCCACCTACCACTTCATGAAGCATTTATTGAAGACCTAATCTGACTGTTTGAGGGTATATAATCAATTTAGGCATTCATTATTCATTCCACACAATGATTAGGGTTTGCAGAGCACTTATTAAGGAATTCAAAATTGATTTGAGTAGAGTTTGAAAATATTCCACCTGTGTATCATTGCCAAATATTGAGAAGGTTGAAGACCCTCTATTGCTGAGTTACCTAGAGTCTTCTTCGCAAACTTTAACTTGCATAAATGACAACTAGTTCATATGTTGGTGTGAAAAGACAAGATAAGACACATGATGATATTAAAGATGAAATGATTGAAATTACTAAGGATGAGTTGAAGGAAGATGTTGAAGACAAGGAGAAAGATAAATTTGAGGAAGAACAAATTGAGGACTTAAGAGTTGATGAGGAAACATAAGGTTTGAATACCGAGGAACAGTAATGAGGCACTCATAATTCTAGATTCACCTACAAAGGCCAACCTTGAAGACAATGTAGAGGGAGGTAAAAGAAAAGAAGAACAAGAATATAATTATGTATTAGATATCTCAAAATCACTCGAAGAAGTCACGGAGGTGACCAAGACTCTTGTGACCGAGAAGAAACAAGAACCTAAGGAAGAAGAGGCCATTCATGCATTGGTACAATTACCTAATGTTACTCCTCTGGTATTTACTGAAGTTAAGAGTGCTGATACATCTACCGAGAAGATCCTTAATACTTAGAAGGAGATAGTATCAATCTGCAGTGATACTAGTATTTTGAAAGATGAACACAAACCAAGTAGCAGCTCACCAGATCCAATGAAGAAGAAATCACATAAGAAGAAGAAAGATAAGAGCTCTGAAGTTACACTTGATTAAGTTATAGTCATTCCAAAATGGGATGTTGATAACTTATCTTTCGATCATTGCAGGACTTACTAATCAAGAAGAGGAAGAAAGAAGAATTTAAACGTGAACATCAACAGAAGTAGGTACTGCATGAAATTAAAGAAATATTTGTTGATGTATTTGAATTTCAAGACCTGAATGAGAAGGCACCTATCTTGGAACAACTTGTTCATATTGTTCAGAAGGTGAACACTGATGACATAGATGCAAATGAGAAACTCCTAAAATGATCTAAGAGAAAATTTGTGACCAAGGCACTTGAGAAAGTTGCAGCAAAGCTTACCAAGAAGTAGGTTGCACTTTCTAATCTAGTCAGCAAATTAGAAGAAGTGATAGAGAATGTTAACTCTTTGTACAAACAACTATGTGATACTAAATTATTTACAAAGGATAATCAACAACTTATTCAGAAGATACAAATAGATTTAAAGTGAACATGATAGTCACTAAGCATGGATGCAAGTTCAAGCTCTTTTAATTTTATCAGGTTGACACATGCCCAAGGGAGACTAGCCGAGCTTATGGCTACTGATGGAAGAATAAGGGAAAATATGATTTTAATTTAGAGAATGTTGATACCTCATTTGGAGGTTATGCAGAAAGAGGTGAAAGTGGTAAAGGAAATAGCATAGAGAGATCCACCTTTGAACATTGCAAAGAGTTTGATTGATCTAACTACTGAGTTAGAAATCAAATTTCAAGTTTTGGAATCTGTAAGGACAAGTTGGAATAATGCATTAGCAATGATATTATAGATCCATAAACCATTTTTGGATAAGTATGGTTTGACTCCAAAAAACCCAACAGAGCAAAGTGACAAGTGTGACAAAAACAAGGGGAAATGTCATAAGATTCAACAGGGGAAAATGTAAGTATGTACATATGTTGTATAAGTAGTGAAGTCTTTACGAAGAAAGACCAATTTAGAATCCTAGGGGGATTTCTGAGTTCTATGTTCTAAGTTCTTTTGAGTACTATATTTTTGTTGTAAAGGACTGAATAGTCATGAAAAAGTATTTTTTCCACTAATGAAAATGGGGGAGATTGTTGATCTCCAAGTTTGGTTGTCTATAGTGTCTCACACTTAGTCATAATCAAGTCAGGTTGGTCGGTCATCACTACAACTAAGCCATCCCATTAAGGCTAAGACTGAGAAGTAGTTACTACCGAGCAAGTCAGAGGTTCACTGAGTACTAAATGGATGCCAAGTAGAATGATTTCTGAGTTGCATAGAAGAGTTAGTGCTGAGAGACAACATCTAGTTATGCTGAGTGAGATAGTATTAACTGAGAACTAGTGTTTGGTTCTGCCGAGTAAAATAGTTTTGTATATGTGTTTGGAATGGCACAAAAACCAAGGTAAACCATTTTGGTCAACTTCAATGGAGCATTTAATGATCATGCACAGAGATTTAATGCATTAATTGTGGGTTATTTTTATGATCATGGATTTGTATGCAAGCCATGCAACCAATCAAAATTAGGGATTCCTAAGCGGAAAAAGATGATGGATCTAGATCATTGATATTGAACTGGATGACCTATATATGGGATGATTCAAACCCTAATCCATATGTGTATGTGTGTGTGTAAATGTATGTTTGGATGTGGATGTAAAGAGAAGAGATCAAAAGTATATGCATGTTTTTCATATATAAAGCATTAACCAGATAGAGTGACCAAGAAGAGAAGTGAAGAGAAGAACATAGATAAATCAGATTGAGAGATTAGTTAAGAGTTCGAAAGAGGAGATCCATTATCAACATTTGTAGTGCAGACTATAGGATCAGGTACTGATACATTCTAACAAGTCAATTAGGGTAAATCTCTTAACAGAGTGGTCCTAACAGGCCTTTGTAAATCTCTTAACCTAGTGCTTACTTTGTTGTAAGTTTAAGTCCTTTAACAAGGTAGATTGTATAAGTTTGAAAACTCTTAACAAGGCAGACCCCTCAAATGGTAGATCATCAAAAGTGGTCAAAACTTTGTAGCCCTAATAAAAACACTTTATTACTGTAGTAGTGAATATTTTTGGGTGTCATACCCACCCTAGTTTTACCTTCAAGGGTTTTTGGGTTACCAAAATATTTGTGTTATGTGTTCATGATTAGATGTTAGATCTTTACAACATTTTAGTTTATGTTTATGAATATATGGTTGAATGAGTTTGTTTAAAATTGGTAGAAGTTTTATAGATCTAATTCATCCCCCCTCTTAGTTACGGCTTTCCCATATTAGAATTCCAACAATTGGTATCAGAGCTTTGTTATTTTAAAAGAATTATAACCAATTGAGAGTTAAGATCTTGGAAATGGAGGCTTATAAGTTGGGAAAGATCATTGTGAATTAGAAGATTGATATTTAGCTATCACTACAGCAACTTGAGACAACAAGATAATAATTTAGGAAATACTTAATATCTAGGAAGGAATTAGTAACTCAGATGAAAGATAATCAATATAAAGAAGAAGACACTAAAAGTCTATTGGATAATGAGATTCAAAAGAAAGTAATGCAGCAATTGCAGATCTATTGGAGAAGAGAAAGGCTTTCTCCACAACATAGACTACCAAATGCACATAATCGAGGCCAAACTTACTCGATAACAAAATCAATAACATAAAGGAAAGATAATCTAATAAGCATACAACATCAAATGCTTAAATCATCGAAAAGAGATAGAAAGGGTAACATAAGCACATCATGCTCAAAATATAATATTGGAAGATGTCCACAACTTGTACACTGGTCCCCAATAGTGGGAAAGTGAAATGCCACCCTACCATGTGGAACCCTCATGCCCACCTCACCATTCTCGTAGAGATAATCACCTGACTGCAAACACAAGGTACACATGCACACAAAAAGATGGCTAACACTCATGCCAATTATTGCATACAAATGTAGATAATTAGTAACTCATCGAGAACACTCAACATGTGAACAACCGTCCATAATCAAAATACATAATACTATAATGCACAAGTACAAAGGGACACTATTTAGAGCTATCAACTCTATAGTATAGGGACTCAAGGTGGAGTGTCATTATATGGCTCATGGTAGTCCATGTAGCATCAAGTATCAGGTCAACATTCACAAAATGATAGACATCAATATGTATTTTAGTTCAACACCCACAAATAGATAAATACATACATACCTCTAAGAAGCACCTTGAGGCAGATAGGTAGTCAGAATTAGCTCTGGGAAGCACCTTTAGGTGGCCAGGTAGTCTTATTAACTCTTATTAATGTGGTTTACCAAATTTATTTTATTATGTTATCACTTTTTAAAGAACTCCTTTATGTGTCTTGCGATGGCCACTTGCGGGCTATGATCCACATAAGGAGCCACTTCAAAACACTACCCAAACACTAGGATCATCTTGTTATACAACAAGGCATAATGAAAAACAACACAATACAACATCAAGAAACAAAGGACATCCAAGTCATAACATATAATAAAGAATAATAAGCTCTATAGTCTCAAACCAAGAGTGTGTGTTACTTGAACCTTGACATAGGAGCATAAATCAACTACATTCCTGATGTGGTCTCAATATCTTACATCCAAATATCACATTTGAGATAACCTCAAGTATGGACTGTGTGAAAAAAAGAGGCAAAGCAACAAAAATAACATATAATTAGAAAATATTGGCCATTAATAAGAAAATATTGGCCATTAACTAAATCAACTAAGTATTTTCCTAATGGCAGAGACTTCGAGTGGGAATTTTTTTTTGAATGGACTTCTTGGCAATGGCAGTCTTATTGCTACTGGTGCAATTACAAAATTGTGTCTTCCTCAGGCAAATAGCTTTGTTGGAGGGAAACCTATGTAGAATGGTTCAGTGGATGAACCTTATCAGAATGGTCAGAAGTCAACAAAGGATGCTGAATTCCAGAGAAAAATTGGAGATGGGACCCTTGAATTTGGTGGGCCTCATCAGGAAAAAGAATCTCTCAAGGAGTACCCTATCCCTAGCAATAAGCAAAAATGTGATACCAAAGGTAAGTGGTCCGCTCTTTTTGGTATTAAACCTTATGGAAATCTTCCTTCCCTATGGCTAATTTGGTCTCTAACCCTACTAAAGGAGAGTTCTCTATTTTTATCATGAATTCCCTAATTGATTTCTCAATTGCTTCTATGGAGATGACCCTGATTGGCAAGTTTTCTAGGGGTGAACCTAATATTGAAGTTGTCAAGTAGTTTGTGAAGAGAAAATGGTTCCTTAAAGTTCAAGTTGACATTGATGCCATGGAAAAAGGTTTCTTTTCCTTTTAATTTTCAAGTATGGAAGACCTTTCTAACATATTATGCGGTGGCCCCTAGATGGTTCGTCGTTACTCCCTTGTGCTACAAAAATGGTCTCCCAACCTGGTTCTCAATGACTAAGCTTTTTTTGTTTCATCCCTGGTCTAGGTCTGGTTCCCTGGTCTCCCTCTAGAATATTGGCATAAACATTTCCTAGGAGGGTTGACTAGTTCCTTTGGAGATCTTCTCTCTATTGATCCTATGACATCAGCAAGAACTTGGAGGGTTTATGCTAGGATTTGTGTGAATATTCTTTAGATGGCTTACCTGTCGAATAGAATTGTCATCAACTCCGAGCTTGGTGCATGGACCCAAGAATTTGAATTTGATTCCCTTCCCTTTGTTTTTCACTTGTAAAAAATTGGGCCTCCAGGTAAAGGAATGCTCTCTCAAATCTCATAAAGCCAAGCTTGCCCCCCAAAAGGACTCTAAGATGGTTTGGAGCGAAAAAACTTCCGTGAACACTAGTGCTACTAGCTCGAGAGACCTTGTAGTGTTCTCAAGAACTATAGTAGACCTAATATTGATTGACCCCCTTCAAGTCTTAAATATTCCTAGAAGTAGCGTAAATCATACTAAGGAGTTGTCTTTGAAACTTGATGGTCCCCTTGAAGAAGGAGAAATTAGAGCTGCCTCTGCCGATAAGAAAAATATTTGTATTGAGATAACCCATAATTCCTCAGTGGATACTGATAAAAGGAATAAAATAAGGAAATTACCTTAAGCCCATAAACTCCATGAACTAAGACAATCTAGGCAGACTCGTTTGAAGAATCTAATCTATTATTAGAATGTTCAGAGGACCTTTTGACGGAGGTGACTCATAATAAAAATAAACAGATTGAACCTAATATGGGGATGCCCCTAGGAGGAGTTATAATGAGAGCTATGAGAAATGATGTGGGAACTCCTAAATCTAATTGTGGGAGAAGACCAAACAAAATCACAAGAGAATAGGAGAGCAAACAAAGTATTGTGGATGGATGATAGTGTACCATCCAGGAATGCTCCCAAGTTAAGAAATGAAGATCATCTCTTGGAACATGAGGGGATTAAATAGCCCTCCAAAATAGGACATTTTGAGAAATTGTTTTAGGGATCAGTAGCTAGATATCATTCTTATCCAGGAAACTAAAATGGTTAGAGATAAAGTTGAAAAGATTAAATTATTTAAGAACTATGGTGTTGTGGGCTGTAACTCTGAAGGGGCCTCTAGGGGAACTGCCTCCTTTTGGAACCTTAATACTATTCATGGTGATATTATTAAATATAAAGGTAACATCTCTACTATCAAATTTAACTATAATAGGGATGGCTTCACTTGGGTTCTTTCTAATATCTATGTGCCCAACTCTAAAAGTGGTAGAGATAAGTTTTGGCATAAGATAGGAAACTGAGAGAAGTAACTTTAAGAATGACTGCTGGATGGTGGTTGGAGACTTCAATACTCCCCTTAGTGACTCTAAAAAATTTGAAGGAATCCCTTCCTAGATTGATAGTGGTGTGGCTCTGATGGATTTTATAAATAATCAATCCCTTTTGGATCTCGACCTCAGAGGTGGGACTTATACCTCGTTGAATCAAAGAACTGGGGATGACTTGATTCAAGTTCACCTAGATTAGGCCTTGATATCTATGGATTAGATTCTCTTTTATGCCTACTCCCTATCTAATATTCACCACATTGGGTCTGATCATTCTCCTATTGCCCTTCAGGCCAATCCTCTAATGGGTAAGAGAAACTCCCCTTTCAGATTTGCAAAAATGTGGATGCAGCATCCTCACCTTGAAAGCAATACTGGTGATTGGTGGAATATCCAAGTGGAAGGTACAACTATGTATAGAGTGGTCCAAAAACTTAAGAGGATCAAAAACAAAGTTAAAGTTTGGAATAAAGAGGTGTTTGGGGACATCTTCAAAACTAAAGTCTCTATTCAATCTAACCTTCATAAACTTCAAGATACTATCCAATTGGAGGGCTTGATGAGGAGAACAAACTGAAAGAAAACATAATTCAAGTTGACCATCACAATATCATCTCTAAAGAAGAAGTTTTATTGAGACAAAGATCCAAGGCCCTTTGGCTTTGTGCAGGGGATAATAATACTCCCTTCTTCCATATGAAAGCCCAAAAATACAAGGTGGCCAAAAGGATTGACTATCTCAATAGTCCCCAAGGTAAGTTGAGTAAGGAGGAGGACATCAAAAAATAAATCTCAGATTATTTTTCTTCTCTTCGCAAGGTTGATCCTTTTCTCTCCCCTATTAATCAAAATCTTCTACTTGATTCAATTTTGTATATCCTTGATAGAGAAGCTAATGATTTTTTGTGTAAAATTCCTTCTATCATAGAAATTAAAGATGCTATTTTTTCCTTTGAGGGAGAGAAGTCTCCTGGTCCTGATGGCTTCCCTCCCTTTTTCTTCCAAGTTTTTTGGCACATTGTTGAGAAAGATATTTTGGATGTTGTCAAAGAATTCTTTGGAGCTAGTTCCCTCCTGAAGGAAGCTAATTCTACCTTTTTTGTCCTTAATCCTAAGAAACCTAGTGAAGATTATGTTGATAGTTTTAGACCGATCATCTTGTGTAACAATTTTTATAAGATCAGTTCTAAAGTCCTCATAGTGCAAATTTTGGCATTCCTCCCAGTGCTCATTTCCCCTAGTAGAACGGCTTTGTCCTGGGATGACAAATATTATATTCTATCATCTCTATTCATGAGAATATCCACTCACTAGAGGTTTCAAAGAAGAAAGGGTTCCTTATGAAGGTTGACCTTTCTAAGGCCTATGACAGAGTAGATTGGGCTTTCTTCTGTAAAGTTATTTTGGCCTTTGGTTTCTCTGAGAAAGCTGTTAACCTCATCCAACAACTTATCTCCGCTCCTTCTATTTTGGTGTTGGTTAATGGCTCTACTTCCAACCTTTTCTTCCCTTCTTGTGGTCTTCGACAAGGGGATCCCATCTCCCTCATCCTCTTTGCTATTATGGCTGAGTGCCTTGGGAGATTGTTCTCAAAGTGGGTCCACGTTGTAACCACCTTAATTTGGTCTCCTCTAACCATAGACCCTATTTTTCCTAAGTGTGATCATACCCCTAATTATTTCAAGACAATTCTTCAATTTATTGGCATAATTCATTAAATCAAATTTAATCTCCTAAGTGATTTAATTACTAAATCAAATTAATTGCCTTAGCCAATTAAATCAAAATAAATCAAACAAATAAAAAACAATTCAAATCAATCAAAACAAATCAAAACATGGCTAAACTAATTAATAAAAGGAATTAAATAAATCCCCAAATTACATTTCCATTTACAAAAAGGGAAAGTTAATTCCCTAACCAATGGGAGTGAAATCACTTGGATCACATCACATGGATCACCAAAGATTCAATCTCCACCTCTCCTCCACTTTCAATCCTAACCTCTCATTCACCAAATTCTTCTATAAATAGAATGAATTTTAAGCTCAATGGGCCCCTAATTTGAGTTTTCAATTTTCAAACTTATGCTTCTAGTATTGATGGAGATTTTTATGCATTTTCGATTAAAATCTTCATTACATTATTATAATCTTCAAATATAAGAGTTAAAATGAATATTTATTGAGCATATAGGCTAGTTTCTTTCAAATCTTCCATTCTAAGTTGTATATGTCACTAATTAATGCATAATCTGAGGGCAATTATAGCATTCTTCACACTCCTCTTAGATAGGAAGCAATAAGTTGGTTTAGTGTTTGATTTGATGACTTATTCTTAGTTTTGCACTAATGTAATGACTTATTGAAGCTGGCTCAATTCAGGGTCTTCTCCCCTCTTTAGCTTGCCAACCCTACTCCCATGAACAATTTGTTGATGATACTATTCTTATGGGGTCATCCTTGATTAAAGAAGCTAGAACTATCAAGTAGGCTTTGATCACCTATTCTTTATCTATGGGTCAATTTATCAATTAAGAGAAAAGATCTCTCTTTTTTGTCAATACCCCCTCCCTAGAAAATATAAAATGGAGACCATTCTTGGTTGTACTATCTCCTCTTTCCCTTCTAGCTACCTGGTTCTTCCCTTGGGTCTAAAACCACCAGATTCTTTCTGGAATTCTATTGTTGTTAAGTTCAACAAAAAACTTGCTGGTTGGAAAGGGACCCTTCTTAGAAATGTTGGGAAGATTCTTCTACTCAAGACCTCTCTCCAGAATCTTCTAGTTTACACTTTGAACGTCTTCAGAATACCCTCCAAGATTGCTGACACTATTGAAAGATTGCAGAAATGGTTCTTTTGGTCGGGCACAGAGGATAAAAATATGATTCATCTTGTGGCTTGGGAGAATGTATGCAAACCTATTAAATATGATGGTCTAGGCATCAAAAAAATTAAGGATATCAATCTAGCCCTGTTGGCTAAGAAAATATGGAGAATTTTTTAGGAGAAAAAAGTTTGGAATTAAATTCTTAAATACAAATAACTTTTTGCTACACCTTCTATTGAGGCTTTCCTCTCCTCCCCCCTCATTGTGCATGGGTCTGCTATATGGAATAGTATTTTGAAAGATAAATCTCTTGATGCTAAAGGGGCTCGGTGGAGAGTTGGTAATGACATGAAAATCAATTTTTGGGAAGATCCTTGGTTTAGAGAGAAACCCCTCATTCAGTATCTTGAAGTGGCCCACCTTGCTGACATTTGTTCTAGAAGAATTGGGAGTAAAGTCATGGATTAATGGAGAGATAATAATTGGATTAATCTTAGTGACATCGATCCCCTATTGAAAGATGTTAATCTTGACCTAACCCCCTAGGTGAATAAATAAAATTGTAATGACCAACTTATTTGGTCCCCTAATCCTAGTGGCAGATTCACGGTGGCTTCGGCATACTCACTGTCTTCTTCTTATGACTCAGAGCCCTATTGGGATAAGGTTTGATCTCCTTCTGTTATCCCTAAAATTAACTTTTTCTTTTGGTTATTTTCCCAGGACAAAGTTCTTACTATTGAGAATATTTCTAAAAGAGGCTGGATGTTTCCTAATAGATGTTATCTATGCATGAAAGACACTATGTCCTCTTCCCACCTGCTCCTTCACTGTCATTTTACTAGGTAGGTCTCGAGGGTTGTGATACAACACTGGAATATCAGCTGGGTTCTCCCTAACACTATTAAGGAGTTCTTAACCCAATGGAGCCCTCCCTTTTATCATAAATTGGGGAAACTAATTTGGAGTTACACTGCCCTCATGTTATTTGGAGGATTTGGAAAGAAAGAAACAACAAGATCTTTAGAAATAATAATTCTATGCCTTTGTTGATTGGCTCTAAAGCTATAAGAAGTATTTCTGAAAACATCAAACTAGCTTGTTAAATAAGCCCTAAACTTATGGAAGGAATTTTTGACAAGGATGTCATTATTCACTAGAACTTCTCTTCTATTTATAAGTTTGTTTCTAGTAATCGTGAAGGATTTGTTTGGAACTCTCCTCCTCCTGGCTGGCACAAAGTTAATTTTGATGGCTCAGCAAAAGGTAATCCTAGCATTGCTGGATGTGGGAGAATTGTTATAAATTCTCAAGGTTATTGTATGGCTTCTATTGCTATACCTATTGGCTCCCAATCTATCCATGTTGCTGAGGCTATGGCTTCCCTTTATGCTTGCAAGCTTCCTAAAAGTCAAAATTTCTCTAAGTTATGGATGGAAGGTGATTCCATGGATACCATCAATTACATAAATAGTAATCATAAGCCGTTGTGGAACAAGAGTCACATCATAACCTAGATTAAAAGGCTCTTATCAGACTTTGAGGAAACACATGTCACCCATGCATTCAAAGAATCAAACACCATGGTTGACAACCTAGAAAATGTGGGAGCTTATAGTGATGATGTCAAATGCTGGAAAGACAATCAAGGCTTGAATAATGAAGTCCTTAGTCTCATAAGGTATGACCAAATCCACCAAAATCTTGGATAAATTACTAATTATGATGATAAGAAAGGATAATTTGTGTAATTACCTTATGTAAGTGCCTCACACATTCCAAGGACAGTGCAGTAATAAATACAAATGTGGGAATTGGGTTCTCAATTCCTTTAAAGTGATGATTGTCATCATAATTATCTTGCTCTACATTTATTTCTACATTTTTGGCAATTCTCTTGTGCTAAAGTTCAAAGTCTAGTTTTCTCTTACTATGGGTGGTAAACTAAAATGGGAAGAGCCAACGGTTTGTAAGTGGAAGAAAGAGGTTAAAGTCTCTAAAAATCTCAAGGAGGGTGGGGTCACTGATTACATGGATATGATAAAGACATCTCCAAAGAGTTTTCTGATAGTTGGGATAATGGTAAAGTTACGCTTTGCAGTAAGTCTTTCTGTTTTACAAAGAAGCTTATTTATGAGATTAAGGGCTTAGATATGTCTAGTTTGAAGTACTATAGAGGTAGGGTTATGACCTAGAACATAGGTAGAATGTACCCTAAGACTCTTGGTGAAAGATCCCTCCTCATGAAACATTCTGGGGGATTTTGTTCTTTGTAGTCATATGAAGCTTCTCTAGGCTAAACTTGTCAAAGCCCTTATGCAATATTTTACACTTGAGGGTCACATCACTAGGGTTTATAAATTCCATTTTATGTTTGTGAATCATTTTCTCTATAAGAGGAAAATTTATTTCCCCTATCTCCTTCTCTAGTCTCTTGGTACTAACATTATGGAAAACATGAAATTTTTTGAGAAGCACATTCTTCATGATTGGCTTATTCTTCTCATCTATGAGTATGATAAATTTAAGCTCCAGGAATGTACCCCAGTCTCTGGTAAGAATAAGGAGAAGAAGGGTAAAAGAACCTTAACAAATGATAGGAAAAATCCTAGAAAGAAAAAGAAGTGCAACTCCACTGAAGATTTGACTGAAGCGGCCAAAATCTTCATGGAGGAGACTGGTATGGACACTGATAATGATATTGAAGTTAAGGAGGAAGCTAAAAATATTGACATGGGCAAAGCGGCTAAATTCCTCTCTAAGGAGGTTGGCATGGAAACTGAAGATGACATGGATGTCCAAGATGAGGATAAAAACATTAGTGACTATCATGATGATGAGGATCAGAAGCCTCAGGATAATGTTAATGAGTCCTCTATGGTAATGGGAAGTGACAAAGCCAACAATGCCAATTCTAAATATATGGATACTGAAGGCACTGAGGATAGCTATGCCCCAGAGGAAACTAGAAACAAAGTGACTAATGTAGTGAGGGCTATCTCCCGTGAGAAGATTGAAAAAGAGCTCCCAATTCCTAAGGCTCACACTGAGACTCCCATCCTTCCCCAGAATTCCCCTATTCTGGTAAACTATGAAAATACACCATCTAAGGAGGGCACAAACTCTAAGGATTTCTATGAGAATACTGAAGAGAATAAAAAAGAGAGTAGTGACAAGAGTGATAGATAAATGTGGGCCTCTACTTTAGCCATACACTTCAACATGGTCATTGTTCATCAGTCACACACAAGAATGAATATGAGATTATTCATCTTGCATGCCTAAATGAGTTGACCTGTTGCCTCCTATCTAGGTAGGGTTTTCAGTAGCTCTTAGCATTCGAGAGCCCAACAACCAAGATCAAAATAAGAATGAAGGATTTAATCTAGGAATATGAAATGCAAGAAACAAGTGAAGATTAATCTAGAAGTTCTTGAAAGAAGCTAATCTATGTATGATTAATCTAAGAGCATGATATTAATTCATTGTAAGTGATAACAAAATGAAAGCTTGAATTGCATAAAATGTGAGTTAATAATTTAACAGTAGTTCGATGCTTCAACCATGCATTATCCTCTTTTGAATGATAAATGAGGTTCTTTTATAGGATGAGAGTCTAGTTAGAATGGAAATTTACCTTTGAGAGAAACAATTAACACCTCAAAATCTAGTTCAGATTAGCAAGTTTCCTTTGACAGAAATAGTGAACTGTTGTCTTTTTGAGTGAAGGAAGCAGTTAACTGATTAGTTGCACTTTTGAATTTCAGTCAACTCAAAGTTTCCATTTCTTAACTAGAGAGAGGATTTTGGAGAGAATATTTAATTAAATAAATAGAATACGACCTCATAAATATATTTTCACAATTAAATTCAATTATTGAAATGAGGATATTTATTTAATAATTAAATATCATTTAATTCCTTTTATGTATTTTAGCTTAAAGGGGTGAATTTAATTTAATTAAAGTGCTAGGAATTTGTAATTAAATAAATTCAATTATAGGGTTTATTTAGCTAATTAGGAATTAAGTATAGTATGTGATTAATACAGATTTTGGGTTTTTTGCATTTGACACTCAGGTCGAGTATAGTCAGTCAAAACTCAGAATTGCCTAGTATAATAGGACTTTGATGATTCAAAAGATTGATAAATGCAACAAAATTGGTTAGGGTTGCAAGATAACAATTTTGGGGTGTTACATTTTGTCCCTCTTTGAAATTGATGTGCGAGAAGCACATTGATTCAAAGAATAGTCTGATGTCTGAAGCATAGAAGAATATTTGAAATTGATTCCAAGAATTGATGATGTAAATATTTTAGAGCTACCTCCAAAACAGAGCTTAACCCCCCGAAGTCTAGGTTAGATTGACAAGATGCTGGTTAGATAATGTTTTTTAGGTTCATCTTTAGAATGAAGCTTAACTCTTAGGAATCTGGGTTAGATTGTCCCAATACCTAATAGTGAGATTTGTTAGAGTACATAGTCTTCTTTTCCACTTATTAATTATATCATATTGATATTAATTATTAAGTTAGGCGTACTCTATTTTTTACTTAAGCTTTCTCTTAGGTCAGTTTTTCCTTTTTAAGGTTTCATTCACCTTTAAGGTCGAATTCTTGTATTTGTTTTTTCAGACTCTTCGAATACATTTTTGAGCTCTCACCTTTTGAGCATAGAAGGGTTTCTGCTTTTTCTGTTGTTGGCTTCAATCTTTGCAACAGGTATTTTGCATGCAGGTGTTCTTGGCAAGTTGTGAAGTTGGATTTATCAACTTCTACATGGTATCAGAGCCACCCTGTCGCTGCCTAGGTTGAAGATTTTTGAAGCCTCGATTTGAAGATGACAGCCACAGCTTTTTTGAGGTTTTTCTATCACTTTGAAGGAGGCACGATCTTCTGGAGCAGATTGAGCAGAAACGGACTTTGCCATTACTTTCAGAAGGCCCGGGAGAGTCAAAATACATATAAATTTTGACCATTTTGGTTACTGTGCCCTCAGGGAAATTTTTTTGGCCTACTAGGGCTGTACGGACACTCAAAACGAAAAAAAAATTTAAAAAAATCATTTTTAAATGATTTTCGACGTTTAATATTAACGCCTGCAGTTCAAATTCTTCTCGCGCCACCTGCGCGCCTCCAGAGGGCCACCGCCGCCAGCGGGTGCACCGGTGCACCACCGGCCCGCCACCGACGACCACCCGCCGCCCTTCCTCCGCCCAATCGCGGCCCTTCCGCCGCCCTGTCTCCACCTGCGCCCGGCCTCTGCCCGGCCGCCGCCTGACCGCTGCCTGACCGCTACCAACCTCAGCAGTGATGTCAGCTGACATCACCAGGATGTCAGCCGACAGCCAAACGGCCGTCAATTTTAAAGCAATGCCTGGTTTTTTCCAGGGAGCATGTTCTTAGAGGGTCCTGTTGGTTTTTTGCTCGTAACTTGAGCAAACAGACTCAAAAATGCAAGTACCTTATATCGTCGAAAAGGTCTTTTTGAGACGGACATATTGGTGTAGGTCTCATTTCCTGATTTTGCCATTTGGTTGCCAATTTTTGCAGTCAAAGTCATACCTTCCTTTGTGCTCCTGTTCGGCTTCTGGAACTCAGGTTTTCTTCTCGTTTCTTGTGCTTTCATAGTAATTTGTGGTGTACAGGGGATAGGATTATACATTGTGGGGGGGTGCATTTTACTTTCTGCTATTTCTTTCAAAAAGACCCTTCTACTCCCGTCTTATTCTTCTTCCAATGTCAGACCCCTCTGTGGCCCGACTGACACCTCATAACTACCACACATGGAAGCCACACATGACCAGACTCCTCATGTCACGAGGTTTATGGTCCTACATGGATGTCGTTCAACCAGTTCTTCAGAGGCCTTATGAGGGGCTTATGCACAAAAATAGGATGGATGAGGCAATGGGCCTCATTGCCATGAATATTTCAGATGGGTTGTTGTTCCACCTGGATGGTCTGACTACACCCAGGGATATGTGGGACAAGTTCTCCACCTTGT
>MU224568.1:25661-43634 GCA_018584345.1 Thuja plicata | reverse complement strand
GGGATTCCCTTTCAGGATCCTCGTGTCTTCTCATTTGAGCATCAGCTCAGCCTTCCAGTGACACCTCATCTTTCGAGGTCACCTCTTCAGCACCCACTGACTTTCACTCCTCTGCATTGGAGTCACAATGGTTTGTTCATTGCTCCAGGGGTTCTTTCATTCTGGGGGGGCTTTGGAGCCTTGACCCTCTCTCTCGGGGGGGTTGGCAGCACGCATTGTACTACTGGCTTTGAGAGAGTCTCTAGAATTCATTCCTTTTGTCTTTGCGTGCTTTTACATCTCTTTTTGGAGAGGATTTTTTCCCACTGGGTTTTCTCCTTTGTCTCCGGTTTACAGAGATTTCCTTGTATTGGGTACCTGATCAGGCCTTGTTGTCAGGACCCTCTTTTCTTGCTTTCATAGCTGTGCTAGGTTTGCTTACCTCCCAAGCTTCGCTTAAGGGGGGTTGTTAGAGTACATAGTCTTCTTTTCCACTTATTAATTATATCATGTTGATATTAATTATTAAGTTAGGCGTACTCTATTTTTTACTTAAGCTTTCTCTTAGGTCAGTTTTTCCTTTTTAGGGTTTCATTCACCTTTAAGGTCGAATGCTTGTATTTGTTTTTTCAGACTCTTCGAATAAATTTTTGAGATCTCACCTTTTGAGCATAGAAGGGTTTCTACTTTTTTTGTTGTTGGCTTCAATCTTTGCAACAGGTATTTTGCATGCAGGTGTTCTTGGCAAGCTGTGAAGTTGGATTTATCAACTTCTACAAGATTTTGAGAGCTATCTCCAGAACAAAGCTTAACTCTCATGTATCTGAGTTAGATTGCTCAAATACCTAATATATTTCCACCTTTCAATAGATTGTCCCCAGAACAAGGCTCAATCTTTAGGAGTTCAGGTTAGATTGCCCCAATACCTATCCATTTGAAGAATGGTCAATAGAGATTTTTAGGACTATCTCTAGAACAAAGCTTAGTCCTCCAATATCTAGGTTAGATTTCCAAGACACTGGTTAAATTGAGTTTCAAAATAATCTTTAGAACAGAGCTTGATTTTTAGGAGCCAGGGTTAGATTGCCCCAATTCCTAATAGATGAGGTTTTTGAGAACCATCTCCAGAATGAAGCTTGATCCTCAGGGACCTGAGTTAGATTGCCCAGATACCAAATAATGAGATTTTGAGAATCATCTCCAGAATGAAGCTTGATCCTTAGGGATGTGATTTAGATTGCTCAGATACCTAATAATGAGATTTTGAGAACTATCTCCAGAATGAAGCTCGATCCTTAGGGATCTGAGATAGATTGCTCAGATACCTAATAATGATATTTTGAGAACCATCTCCAGAACAAAGCTTGATCCTCAGGGATTTGAGTTAGATTTCTCAGATACCTAATAATAAGATGACCAAATGCAAGGAGTGATGATACCCCTAATGATTTACAGTTGTAGAACACCCAATTTTGACTATGAGGTACAAAAAACTAAACATTCCCCAAGTGATGAGATGCCCCTAGTAATGAGGAATTTTAAATTCAGATTGGATTGATTGAAATAGATTCAATCATGTAATCATACTGCCCCCTCAGGAGTGAAATGGAAAGATGACACGCCATAATGGTGATTGAGAGTGAGAAATCATAGATAGATGTAGAATCAAAAGCTAAGAAGAAATCAAAACAGATTACGGAAGAATCCAGAAGAAATGTCAAAGATTTGAGAGAATGTTGATTGGATATGATTCTGACAATTAAGCAATGTCAGAAATTCAACTGCACAAGCGTCTGATCGCGTCGGTCCTAAAATTTTTAGAATGTGATTTTGAGCTATACAAGAGTGTCAGATTTTGATTTTGATCTCAAAAAAAGCACTTTTGAAAATTAGATTCCAGGTCAAAGCATTAGGAATTGAAGAGAAAGAAAGAGGATCAAACACTTGGGCAGTAGTGATGAAGCCAGAATGGTGAAGAAGAACCCCTCATCGTACAAATCAAGGAGAACACAATGAAGTGACCACCAAAATGTTGTCTAGAATGCAAGTCTAGGATGAATGTGCAATCTTATGCTATATGAAAATGAAAGTGCAATCCTATGCTAGATGTAATGAAAGTGAAATCCTATGCTAGATGAAATCCCTAGGATGTGGTTGTTGGACCCATTGGAACAATTATCATCATAGAGTATTTTTGGAACACCAGAGTCAATACAATCCATACTAGTGCCACTAAAACCATAAGAATATGAGTATGAATTTCATCAGATAAGATATGGAAAACTAATGTAAGCATCTAGGCACAAAAGCTGAGATGACCTGAACATTTTTCCAATTTGATATAGTAAGAGTACACCAGTAAATGAGCAAAGCAATAACAGTCAAGGAGATAGTACCGACCTCACCTTGGCATACAAATAAACAAGATCAAGGGATGTGAGGCTTTTCCACCTTAATGTGGAAGCTCTTATCACATACACCCTGATTATTTGACATTGTTGGATCATCAGAACCACACCCACAAGTAGTAGACAAAGAAAAGATAAACGAAATCAATGAGAACAAGCTACACACAAAGAGAAATTCAATCATAGCTCAACATGTTTCAAATTTTTTAGATGCGTATGAGTATAGGGGTGTTGAAAAACATCATTGTGCTTGTGAGTGCTTTGTGTTTGATTGATATCGATAGATGTTGTTCACATGTGTGATATCCAATGTGTGTTGAAAAACACAGATGTAGCCAAAGATAGTGTTGAAAAACACTATTGAGTGTGGTGTTGAAAAACACTTGTTTGTGTCAGTAGAGTGTTGTCCTTTAGATCTGACAAGATTACTGACTAAAGATGTAATCAAATTTGGGGACATATGCCCCTAGTGAGATTTTGAGAACCATCTCTAGAACAGAGCATGATCCTCAGGGATCTGAGTTAGATTGCTCAGATACCTAATAGATGATATTTTGAGAACCATCTCTAGAATGAAGCTTGATCCTCAGGGATATGAGTTAGATTGCTCATATACCTAATAGATTATGATTTTGAGAATCATCTCCTGAACGAAGCTTGATCCTTAGGGATCTGAGTTAGATTGCTCAAATACCTAATATATTAAGATTTTGAGAATCATCTTCAGAATGAAGCTTGATCCTCAGGGATCTTAGTTAGATTTCTCATATACCTAATAGATTGAGATTTTGAGAATCATCCTTTGAATGAATCTTGACCCTCAAGGATCTGAGCTAGATTTCTTAGATACCTAATAATGATGCGTTATGATTGGGGAACCATGCCCCTAGTAGAAAACAATGATGACTGACTTGACTCATACTATGAGGAAAAACTTGATTTGATTGCCCCTAGGCTTATGACTCTAGATCAGTGTCAAGTCAGGAGGGTTTATAGAGGAACCAAAGTGTCACAAAAGTGACTGAAAGCTATGTACAACTCCAAGACAGAGTATTGAGAGATAGAGCATTCGAGTATAACTCCAACTGTAATGGATTAATGTTGAATTGCAGATATGTGTTGTTTTGCATGAAATCTCATTAGTATAGCGATAGTAGATAGACAGAGTTAGAACCATTGGTGACTGATGTGAGAGACATTCTCAAGAGTAGAAATCATAGTAATAGCTAGGCATCAGCAAGCAGACACAGTGAGAAGCACTGTTGACTGATGTGAGAGAGATTCTCAAGTAGAGAAATTGCAGTAATAGCTAGGCATCAGCAGGCAGATGCAATGAGAATGACTGGTGACTGATGCGAGGAAGATTCTCAAGGAGTGAGATCTCAATATAAGAAAAATGACACTAGGGAGACATAGGACAGTGCCCCTAGACTAGGAGGGTTTCCCCTAGAGTATGACCAGTTTCAATCCATGTAAGTTGGTGTCTTGAAGTTAACTGAGAGCACGTTGACTCCCAGGAATATGGGTTAGATTTCCAAGATACCTAATAGATTATTGCCTTTCAAAAGAACATCCCCAGAACAAGGCTCAATCTTCAGGAGTCAGGGTTAGATTGCCCCAATACATATTCATTGAAAGATAGGCAATGTAGATTTTTTTGGTTGATGCATCAAAGTTCCTATTGCTAGGATTTCACCAAGATGATCATTTTCTCAAGACTATTTACGATTTTTAGATTTTTTTCAAGACATTTTGCAATATTTTAGTCTTTTTTAGATTGCTCAATCTCAAGCAAGATCACATTAGTTTGCCCCCAATGTCTAGCAATGTGTAGGAAATTGTAGATGGATTAGAAAGTTGATGGATGAGGTGAATAGATAATCATTGAAGAAGAGGGTGAATGCGACCCTCAAGGACAGTCTCCTCAAGATTACCCAAGCTAGGTAAAAAGAATATAGCAATGTAGGCTCATGGAGCGGTGTTGGATAGCATGTAGGATGCTGACCAGATGTCATGAAAAGCATGTGGTCCAAAAGAATGGACATGTTAAGAGACTTTTGAGAAACTATTTTGCAATTTTTTATTTTTTATTTTTGATGAAGACCAAGGGGTCAATTAGATAGGATATAGCTATGATAGCATGATTAGGATAAAGGATGATGGAGGCTATAAGTGAATGGTTTGGATTATGGCAGAAATGTGCAAATATATGAAAGATAAGATTGGGATAAGCAAGATCATGATAGGGTACCATGGATGAGAGAAAGTGAATAGGATGATGGAAAGAATAATAAATGTTAGGAGACCTGATGCTCATGGATAGGCTCAACCTTGTCAAGATCATAGGAAGGAACATGGATGTTCATGTGCTAGCAGGATGTAAGATATGATAGATAGGATGACATGGAAAGAACTTGCCCCCAAGTGAAGAGTGAAAGTAGGAGGAATTACGCATGATGCCTGTTTGTTGGGTTTTCATCATAGTACTTATCCAAGGTGCCACAAGAAGTGGTTTTCACCATAGGTTTAATCGATTTATCTTTCTTTTGCTACCAAGGTGCCTGTTTACCAGGTTTTCACCAAGGCACTTTTTTTTTCTTTTTTCTTTTTTTACTTTTGATTTTATGGAGGAACTTAAGTTTCTAGCTCTCTAGATAGTGCTCCTTTGAAAGATATGCTATGATAGGCCAAAGCCACTGAAAGTATGCTCAAACATGTTGATAGGCTGATCGTAGGGAAAAATGATATGGAGGATAAGGGAGATGGTAGCCAATCATTTATGTAATGGACTAGATGAGAGGAATAGCAGGAATGTAAGGACCCAATATGGAAGGATAGTAGGTAGGGGTAGGATATTGGGTGCATATGGAAGGATAGTAGGTAGGGTTAGGATATTGGGTATGGTAGTGAGAGTTTCGTGTAGGCAAGATCAACATTGACACACATCTTGAAGGACGGTGGAATGATAGAGGAGAAGTGTGTGAAATGGATTTAGGTTTTGATATGGATCTTGGTACATGAGGACCCAAGATGGATGAAGATGTATTCAAAACAATAGAGTTTGGGACATGAGGAACCAAAATAGGTTTAGGAGATGAAAAATATTTGAAAGCAGATGGAGTGGAAGCCTTTGGAAGCTTTAATGTCAACTCTAACTTTTCCTTTTTGTTCAAGCCTTTTAAGAGTGACTTGGGAATCCATACAGCTTGTGATTTTCTTTTTGTGTCCAAGTCCTTTAGAAGAGACTTGGGAATCCACATAGCATTTGATTTTCCATTTGTATCAGATGATTTAGAATGCAATTCTTTCATAATGGATTTAGGAACCCATATTTTATTTGATTTGGTTCTTTTCTTAGTGGACCTATGAGGTCTCTTGAATATTTCATTTTTATTTGTAGTCACATGTCGATTAGATGGGACATAGTGATCTTCATATGTAAGTGGATTCTTGTATGTGTGATTTCTTCATTGCGCATCCAAATTGCTTCCAGAAGACTTAGGAATTATGGATGGATGGGGTTGATATGACTGGTTCATATGGATTGGTTGATAAGGATATTTCAAGGATGTATGTCTTTGTTGATTTGGATAGGAGATAGGATAAGCAGATGACAAGCTAGTATTGATAGGCATGGTGGATTGAGGGACATAAGGACCCAATATAGATGGTAGGTTTGATGGTTTTAGCTTTGGAATATG
The DNA here is from genome assembly GCA_018584345.1 of Thuja plicata. Classification (NCBI taxonomy): domain Eukaryota; kingdom Viridiplantae; phylum Streptophyta; class Pinopsida; order Cupressales; family Cupressaceae; genus Thuja; species Thuja plicata. The sequence continues at coordinate 37,546 of MU224568.1, read as the reverse complement.
AGGACAAAGGATGGATTTGGATGATAGTGAAGGATAATTCTTATGTTTAAATGGAGGGATATAAGGTGTGGAAGGGATATCAACATCTTTAGAGTAAGCTACATGACCAAGGCTCTTCTCTTTAGAATTCATCTGTATATCAACAAGAGCATGAGTAGCTTTGATAGGAGCAATGGAAGCTTGAGAGAATTTGTTGTTCTACAAGGGATTTAGAGGAATCATGGTTTCTTCTGGTGGATATGGAGAAGCATGACAAGGAGATAATGGGATGCGCTGATCTTGACAAGGATCATTAGATGGTTCAGAAAGGGTAATTTTCTCTTGTTTTTCAATAAGTTCAGTAGAGATTGTGGAAAGGATATCTCTATCTTGCTTGGGAGAAGTAGGGTTATCTTCTTGGAAGAAATGGAAGGAGATGAGAGGATCATCAAGAGACTCTTGAGATATGTGAGTTTGGTCAACCATTGGGTAAAGATGAATGGTGTCTTAATCTTGATCATTACTGATATTTGTTTCGTCACACTGTGGATTATTTCCTTGACATGGAGCCATGTCTAAGGACAAGGTAGGAGTGTTGGTCTGCATAAAGGATTCTTGACAAAGTAATGAAGTATCATTTTGAGTAGGCATGCTAAACATTGAAGAAAATGGAGGCTTTGGGTCTATGATCTTTGAAGCCTGAGAAAGGATTGCATCTGTATGGTGATTAGCTTGGATCTCTTTTAGAGGTAGTCCTTGAGAGTAGACATAGTCATCATTAGGCTCATTTATTGATAGAGATGGTGAAGCTTTAGGAGATGGAGGAATGATGGAAGAAGTAGATGTGATATGGGAACCATTGCTAGACATGGATTCCTAATATTGATCATGCTTGAGATTAGTATCTTCACTAGATGATTAGTTAGGATTTTCCACTTCGATAATGCCCTCATCTATGAGATCTTGGATTTTATGTTTCAAATCCATCCAAGATGAAGTTTTATTCTTATTGCTTTGATGATATGCACAATAGGGACTCAAGAATATGAATCCACATGATGTGGCTTGAGGCAATGTGATGAGATTATGCTCAAGAAGTGTTTCCAATGCTGATGTATAAGATTTTCCTAAAGGAGTAAAGAATCTCTCTAAAGGATAGTTAGATGCTTCTTGAGTTGCAATATCCTTCTTTTGCAGATAGAAAAGACTTTCATCTGATCCTGTCATAGTTTCCTCTACATGCTCTTGATCAAAGATAGGATGGTCATAAAACTAGTCTTGATCAAAGATGGGATTGTCATAAAAAATTTCTTGATCAAAGATGTGATTGTCATACCAAGATTTATCCATGTTGGAAGAAAGTGGAGAGATGTGAGAATCGTGATCAAATAGAAAAGGAAAAGTTAATCTTAAGGAGGATTTGTTAGATGGAGTATCCTTTTTCCCCTTTAATCCTTGGAGTTTAGATTCCAAATTTTGAAGTTGTTTTAATAAAGTTTCCCTAAGGATTTCTTCTTTGATTTTAGACATTGTAAGATTATGTGGATGCGCTTTCTTAGAAGATTGAAGAACGTATGATGAATCAATTTACTGACTGACGGGTGTTGAAGTGATATCTAAAGTGCTAACTAAGTCCAAGACCAAAGGAAAAAAAGAGATAATGTCCAACTAAGAGAGAGAGAAGAAACAACTCTGATCTTGAGTCAAGATTGATGAACTTTCTTTCGCAACTCAGGATAAGGAAAGTGTAGAAAAAGATGATAAGATTGAAATAGATAATGGGTCACTTGGACTAGCACAAAAAAGTTAGATTTTAAAACAACAATGAGTCAGACTGTCAATAGATTGCAGTCAAAGACAGACGAGTAATGATGTTGATGAGAACACAGATTTGTGAAAATTCAGATAGAACTTTCACAGCAGAATATAGAATTGGACAGTAATGTGACTGATGTTAGAGTTTGATAGTAGACACATATACTCAGAAAAGAGCTTGAAAATTAACACCTAGATGTGTATATTTTGAATCTAAATGATTAGTTTGATGTTTGTTTTGAATGTTTTGTTTGTTTGCTAATTGTTTTGATGTTTCACCCACGCAAGACACATCAAGCAGAATGTTTGTTGTAAAAATAAATAACAGACACACCACAATCCTAGGTAAGCCAGGAAAATATCTGTTGAATTCCCACTTGAATTGAAGTTTATCCATGCTTACTCATAGTGGACAACTTAGAAGCTTGGAGGCACGAGTTCCTTCTTACAGTGCACTCACTTCTAAGGCACACCAAGCTTTGAATCCCAAGGGTAATGACTTCCCAAGGGACTGTTGTCTCTACTAAGAGCCATGAAAGTGTGGGACGTCTTAGTTGGTCTCTAACCTTCCGCACTAATAGATAGAGGGTTTTTGGATAATACAACAAAGTTCTTTAGTCAAGGCATCCGTTTAGGTGGTTATACTTGTGGCAGATTAGCTCCATTATTGAGGCCTCCCAGCCTACATAAGTTACATTCTATAGGTTTTAATGCACCACAAGGGTACTGGGGGAGATCTTCTTCCCAGTATAATGCAATCAACACCTTTTCACTATGACACTAATCATAATGAAATTTTTTATATACCAGTTCGGAAGGGCTTGGCTTTAGCTTATTACCAGTTGGGCAATCCACTCTCACCAGATTTGTTAAATCTCTTAGGAGGTAGCCATGCTAAAGGATTTGTATGGATTTCTCTTTCACCCAAGATCCACAAAGGCAAGGGGAGAGGATATGTCCATGCAATTCCTTGGGTTTACAAAACTAAAAGACACTTCAAGCAGAATAATAAAATGACAATAATGTTCTTAGATTTATGATCATCCCAAAAGGGAAAGAGCATAGTTTCTTGACATTATTGTCATCTCTAAAACATAAAATAAAAGTTCATTTTAAAAAGTCTTGCATGTGCGTTCCTATTTTAATAAAACAAAAACAAAATGCAAGCACAATTTTTAGCATTCTATCGATCAAGGCAACCTGCAGGATGATTTGTTAGTAGTCTATGTTTTAGTCTTCTTTTTTAACATCCTACAAACTACTGTTAGGCTGTAAGAAAAAGATAAGCTAGAGAAAAAAAAATGCCCAAAACTCGTCAGCGTTAGAAAAATCATAAAATCATAAATCTGATTGCATATTCATAAACTAGATAAGGAAACATGCACTTTCAAAAAAAGAAGAACCCAAAAAGGTTACTGTATGAGCCCGTACGAGACTCTGGAAGCTAAAAAATGAAGGATTAGGAAGGTACAATCATAAAAAAGTATAATTTATGATAAATCCAGCAAGGAAAATCAAAAACTAATCCCACCACCATGATCATTACAAAATTCTACCCCAAATAAAAAAAAATCTCTAAAAAAGGACTTAATAAGAGCAAGTTATCAGCGTTTGAAGATAGGTTGAAATTTAAAAAATGCATATGGTGAAGGCTAGGCTTTCAAAACCTCTGCTCAAATCATTTTTTTAGTATGTTAAGTTTGACAGTCTCATGCACGTCATAGAAAGCCAATATCACTATTTTAAGACATCTGGATGGACGTCAATTTTAATGGACCCAGGTGAGAAGAGGTGGTGCTTGGGCGGTGGAGAGGCTAAGCTCGAGCAATGATTGGTTAGAAGAGGCTGAGCTCCTATTTGTATATGTTTCTCTAAGATTATGTAAAGTTTTATCCTGTTTAATATTAAACAAATTACCTTTTCCACACTTAGCAATACAGAAAACACGTCAAACAATTTACCTACATAGATTTCAGTTTCAAGATATGGTGATTATGTTCACTCAGTTGAGGTTTAATGCCAAGAATTAAATCAAGTCCAACTATTAAACCACAAAAGAAATAAGTACATAAACTATAAATTTAATACACAATTGAAAATACTTTCATTCATTGGAATATCTGTATAGGCAGATTACAAGCACACAATGAAAGTTTTCAAGCCTTACTTCCTAATAAGAATAATAGTATCTCCACTCCACTGCTATGAACTATTATTTCTCAATCCAGAGAGACAATAATCAAATGGAACTTCAAATCACAGATTAACACCAACAAGGGTATACAAGTAATACCCAATAATGCCTTCATCATGAACACCATAGCATAAAATTTAAAGATCTTCGGGAAATGCTTCACCTCTCAGTCTGAATATGCTTTCATTCCTCAGAGTTACATATCCAAGCTCCAAGCAATCAACAATGATGAGTACCCACCAATGAGAAAGATGGTGCGCCAAAGATGGGAAAGGTACTCCACTTTTTAGAATGCTCGAGCAAGGGTGGTATGAGGTAGGGCAGGTGGCTCTGGGGAGCAGAGGTTGCAGGTGGGGCTGCGAAGGGAGTGGGTAGGCACAAAGGGAGGTGGTAGAGCTGGGGCTATGGGATTAGGGGCTGAGTGGAGCATGGTGAAGGGTTGTGAAGGATGACGCGAAGGGGAGGAGGGATAAGGACTTCACGGGGGTAGTGGAGGCAGGTTGAGAGGTGGGGATTCGGGTTGGGCTAGGTTGCGGAAGGAGGTAGGAAGAGAAGCATGGAGAAAGGGAGGTGCGGGTGGGAAGAGTGGTTGGCAGTGAAGGGAATTCAAGAGAAATGGGAGGTGGAGGAAGCGTTTGGTGGAGGCGGGTGGTAGATGTCGATGGGTGGGGTGTGGGGTTTTTAATCCCACATTTCCCTCATGGTGTTATAAAATGATCTTTTAATAGCAAGAAAACAAGTCATAATATAAAGCAAAGCACTTTGATTTTGGAGCTTGAAGCTTAAGTGTTGGCGGTTTATAATGCACAGTTACTAGAGAGTTTAGATGTTTAATAAATTTAAATGATTAGCTTAGCGATAGTTGAGTCTAAAGGGAAAACCCAAAAACAAAAATTTTATTGGTTTAAAATTCTTCTTTCATTCTATCTCTGTCTGCGTGTAGAGAGAGAGTCAAATCTATCTCAATTCACATGTCAAGGCTGTATGGCCTGTTCGGGCAAATTTTTTTTGCCACAGATTTGATTTTTGGGCAAATATGGGCATAATTATAGTCGTTTAAAACCAAAAAAATGATCTGAATGTGCTGGTGGAGTCAGATTTGACTCAAAGTGAATGTATAATATGAGGAAAACTGAATTGATAGTAAATGTATAATATGAGGCCAGAAATTGAATCTTCTGCCCGATGGTGGGTGCCAGAAATGTGATAGCTAAATGTGGGCCTCTTGTTGAGGAGATAACAATAGGCCCACACACACAGTAAATAACCAAACAAATAAGACTAAAGAAAAGGTACACCAGATAAAAAGAAAACAAGAAGATTTCAAGGTTAAAAGTATGAAAGATCAAGAGCCAAAGAAAGTGTACCAAATACTCACGTAGGAACCTAGAACACATATAGGGAAGTGCCATCACATAGGTCTACCCTTGAACTACCCTAGTATCCCCTCTATACCATAGCCCCCAAGAGATTCTATGTGGATCAATAATCCTTTCATACAAATAAGGATTCTAACCATGTAAGACCTCGATCAAGCATCTTCTCCCACTCCCATCCTTAGCCTGTACTAGCACTCAAGGCATGGGTGAGGCACATATTTATCTTATTAATATTTTCTCTCAATTAATTTCATTAAGTTATCACTTATTAGATAACTTACAATGAGTTAACCTAGTAGTCTCTTAGGGACCTGGCTCACATTGCAAGCCACTTCCCCTCTATGCTCCTAGATAATTACCTACCCTAATTCTCCCAGCCACAAGACCAAAATAAGATAAATCCAAAAATATAAAAGACATCTCGTAAAGCATTAAATCATGAAATTCATCAATGAAAATGATGGAGCATAAGAAAGAATAGTACATCCTATACAATGATCCAGATTGTCCATCCCATAATGGACATCTCAATAAATCATCCATCACATAATGGATATCTCAATAAACAATTACCAAATTATATAAATCTCATATAACCAAAAAAATGATCCTCAATAGCATCAAAAGCAGCTCTCTCCAACATGGAGTAATCATAATAAAAAAATATCATCACTCAAAACATTGAACAATCATACTAGAATAAACAAGGTGACCAAGTGAACTGATGAAATGTAACTGATTGAATGTTTGAAGATGTTAAGTTGATCACCGAAATGTAGAAAGAAAATACAAGACATTAAATTAGTTAATGGATTGTATTATCATTGATGTCAACTTGATATAATCTGATCGGTTATAATCAAAGTGTCAAAGACTTCAGAGAATCAGGAAGATAAATTATGCTTTCAATAATGCATAAAAGACAAGAAGTCACTAAGTGACTACAAACACTGATGGCTAGTGGAACCTGATGGAAAGAGATCACCAAAAGTTAAGTCACAGTGATGCCCAAGAAAGAAAACTTATGATCATTACCGATGAGCAGAATCACAATCATAATCGATGGCCAGAATCATAGTGTAACTCGACAGACAGACAAGCCCGAAGGATAGACAACCCCGACAAAGAAGTCCATGGAGAACTGGAGTGTTGATCAAGGCTATGAAAGAGTTAAAACACCGAAGTTAACTGAAGTTTAGAAATGAAAAAATATCTAGCTGGCAGAGCTAAATATAGACTTAACTGGTAGTTATCATTATTTTCATCGACAAGATAAAGCCAGAGATAACTAAAGGATTTAAAGTTATTTTGTCCAGTTGTAAAGAAGATCTCTGCGAGATTAAAAAAAAAAAGAGATTTTTTCTTTAAATCAAATTGGCTAAGATTGTGAATCATGCCAAGATCAAGAAAATCAAGAACCTAGAAATGGTGACATCATGTCTATAAAGAGATAACTTAAATATTTATGAATTAAGGGGAGTGAATTAAAAAGAGGATGTTAGAGAGAAAATGATGAAGAACAAATTCATACAATCTTGATCAATCAAATTGAGGAAAGAGCTAAGGATTTATGCAGACACTGAGTAATAGAGCATAGCATCACTGAGAAGAACAAAAGCGGAGCAAAGGTATTGAAAAGATATATTGATCAAATTGGTTTTATGAGCTTACAATAAATCTAAAAATCTGCAAGTATAAGTTGTACATGTGAACAGATCATACTGTTTCATTTTAACCATTGTTACAGAAAGTCTCTTAACCGAGTAGGATTTAAAGATCCTTTCTATATTGAGATACATCTCAAGGAGTATCAAAAATTTTAATCATGAAGATAGCATGAGATTCTAGATACCATTTGACAAACTAGAAGAGTTTGGACAAGGAAGGTAGCATAGAAATTCCCTATATCAAGTGACAAACTAATATTTTAAATACTCTAACAAGGTCACACCTAACAGTGTGTTTGTAACCTTTAACAAGGTTGGCTCTTCACCGAGCTCACTTTAGAAGAGTGAAAATTTTGGGTTACCGGTCCCAAGTGGTTTTTCCCTTAACAAGGTTTCCACATTAAAAATCCACGTGTCAATGTGTTTATGAGTCATTACTTTAGTGTTTTTCATTACACATAGCTAATATGGATTGATCAGTATACTCTGAGTAAGTTGCTATTTTTTGGTAAATTGAAAGACAACTATTCGGTAAACATACAGAATAAGGTTTAAAAAAGCATTCTGAGCAGTAGTAATTTGATAAGTATATGTGGAGGCATTCATCTTATAAGACTGAAGATAACTAGAGGCTTAATATTGTGGTACTAAGTTTTTGGGTTGATTAATTGGAATATTTTTGAGGCCACTGATTCACACCCCCCTCTCAGTTATTACTAATAATTGGTATCAAAGTTTGGGTGCTTAGAAAGGGAGTTTAACAGCTCAAGCAAAAGATCACAAGATGAACAAACGAGATGTGCCCAAGGTGAATAAAGAAAAATTTACATCATGGCAAAGAAGAATAAGACTCCACCTATCAGGTATTCAAAATTATGTTGTTCAATACTTAGATACTGAATATGTGTTTCCTATAGGACCTCACACTCTTGAGCAATTAAGAGAAAAGCATGAGAATAATTGCATGATGATAGAACTTGCCTCATCACTCTCTGATTCTGAGTTTGAAGATTTCAAAACTTGCACCTCTGCAAAGAAAATGTGGGATAAGTTGAGGTTGGTACATGGAGGAGATGCTAATGTACTAAGAGCCAAGGCAGAAAGCCTAAGAGGGAGGTTTGATGACCTAAGGATGAAAGAAGGAGAAAATATCACTCAGTATAGCTACAGAATCAAAGAGGTAGTCAATTCTATCTGAGGAGTTGGAGGTACACTTGAAGAGGAGACAATGTTAAGTAAAATCTTAAGAACCTTACTGCTTGTGTATGCTATTAGAGTTTCTTCTATTCAAGAAATGAGGGCAGTTACAAACAATACAATTACTCTAGATTGTCTGATTGGTAGACTGATTTCATTTGAGATGAATAACTTTGATAATAGTGTCTTACCATCTATAGAATCTGCATTCAAATCTTCTTTGAAAATAAGGTATTCAAGTCATAGACATGCTATTATAAATGATAGTGAAAGTGATAATGATGATCAAGGACTTGATGATATTGAAGCACTAATGGAAAGAATATTGCAGAGAGGCAAAGGTAAATTACCACTTGTACTTTTTAATTGTAAAGAGGTTGGACACTTTGTTGCAAGATGTCCTAATAGAAGAAAAGATGACAAAAGTAATGACAGATCATATGAGAAGAATTTTGATAGAGGTGATAACAGAGATTACCGAAGCAATCGACAATGTGACAAGAGAGATACCTAAGAGTACAAGGACAAAGGGAAGAAAGCTTGTTACCTAGCTGAGAACAAAGCTAATGAAACTGGCACTGAATCAGAAGAAGACATTGAGATGGTATTTTTAGCCATGAAGGATGATTCAGACGAAGAAGAAGAAAGGTATGTAGAAACTACACTCATATCTAAGGTTAGTAAGAATGATGTCTGGATCATAGATAGTGGCTACACTCACCACATGACCAGTGATAAACAAAAGTTTGAAACTTTTGAATACTATAATGGTGGTTCCGTAAGAATGGGAAATGATACACCTTGTCCAGTTGAAGGTAAAGGAACTATAATGTTAAATAACCTGATCAAATGTGAAAATGCTTAGTGGGTAAAAGGACTAAATTATAATTTTTTAAGTGTTTCACAGATGAACAATTCAGGTCATAGAGTAGCATTTGAAAATGGCAAAGATCTTCAATGAATCAGGTTGGTTGATCAGAACCGGTGAGCCGACAAAAGGTAACCTTTTCTATCTTGATGAAACTAACACCATTTGTTTAATGGCTAGAAATGAAGACATTTGGTTGTGGCACAAAAGATTGTGTTATGTGAATTTTGACAATATGATAAAGATAAGCCAAAAAAGGAATGTCAGAGGCTCACCAAGCATGACTAAGCCTGAGAATATCATGTGCAAGAATTGTTAAAAAGGTAAGATGACAAAGTCTAGTTTCAAGAGTAAAACCCATTCAACTAATGCAATTCTAGAATTAGTCCAACTGATCTCCGTGGACCCATGAGGACAAAGAGTTACTATGGAGATAGATATTTTATTCTCTTTGTTGATGATTATTCTAGAATGATAACAGTTATGCTCTTAAAAGATAAATCATAAGCATTCAAGATGTTTAAATGGTATAAGGCTATGGTAGAAAAACAAATTGAAAATAAATTGAAATGATTAAGGTCAGATAGAGGAGGGGAATTTACTTCAGATGAATTCACTAACTATTGCAATGAGAATGGAATTAAAAGATAGGTTTCTGCACCAAGAACACCACAGCAAAATGGAATCGCTAAGAGGAGAAACTGATCAATTGTTGACTATGCAAGAACATTGATGATTGAGAAGAGAATCACTCAAACTTTCTAGAGGGAAGCTAGTAGTACTACTGTATACACATTAAATAGGGTACATTTGAAGAAGGACACAAAGAAGACACCTTGTGAGATTTGGTATGGTCATACACCCAATGTAAAATACTTCAGAATCTTTGGTAGTCAATGTTATATTTTGAAGGATGATAGAAATAGAAAAATTGACTCCAAAAGTGAAGAAGGTATCTTTCTAGGGTATTCAACCACAAGAAAGGATTATAAATGTCTTAACAAGTCATCTAACAAGATCATTGAAAGTGTAAATGTGAAAATAGATGAATTTGCATAAAAGAATGATAAGGAAAGTAGAAGAGAACCAGAGGACTAAAATAGGTTTTCTTATACACAACCTAACACTCTACCCAAGAAACAATGTACCGCTCCTGAGCAATAGAACATTGCACCTGAGCATCAGGCTGCAATTACTAAAAATCAGGAAAATCCTCAAAATGATGTTCCGAGCGATGGAGATTAGAATGAAGGTCAAGAAGATGATTAGAATGATGAGCAAATAGCTGAACCAAAACTTTCCAAGTATGTCAAAAGACATCATCCACAGAATCAAATAATAGAAGAAAAGAAGGCTGGAATGACAACAAGAAGTAAGTCACTAAACACCAGATGTTTATTTTGTGATTTTGAGCCTAAATCTGTTAATACTGCACTTGAAAATGAGGAATGGGTCAGTGCTATGAATGAAGAAATAGAACAGATTGAGAAAAATAGTACATGGACACTAGTACCGAGACCAGATAATAAGAATGTTATCAATACCAAATGGATATTTAGAAACAAGCTGAATGAGAATGGAGAAGTCACTAGAAACAATGCAAGGTTAGTATGCAAGGGATATGCACAAGAACAAGGTATTGATTAAGGTGAAACCTTTGCACCCGTTGCTAGACTAGAAGGAGTTAGAATATTACTTTCTTATTCTGAATTCAAAGGATTCAAAGTATACCAGATGGATGTCAAATCTACATTCCTAAATGGAATACTTGAAGAAGAGGTATACATTGAGCAACCAGAAGGGTTTGTTGATCTAGACAAGAGAAACGTAGTATGTAGACTTCATAAAGCCTTGTATGGATTGAAACAAGCACCTAGATACTGGTATGAAAGACTTCACTACTATCTCATTACCATTGAATTTGTAACAAGTGAAAATAACAATCTATACTTAAAATAAGATAGTGATGGTAATATTGTGATTGCTGAAATTTTTGTTGATGATATCATTTTGGGGGGAAATGAAATGTTATGCAAGTCCTTTGCTAATGAAATGAGCAAAGAATTTTAAATGTCTATGTTTGGGGAGATAAACTTCTTTCTTAGTCTCTAAATTTTTCAACAAGATGCGGGCATATATATCACTCAATCCAAATACATCAAGGAAGTGTTGAAGATATTCAAGATGGAAGATTCAAAACTAGTTGGAAAACCTATGGCTACTGGATGTAAACTGACAAAAGAAGACAAATCTAATGAGGTAAATCAAACCTTATATAGATCAATGATTGGAAAACTAATGTATGTTTTTCATACCAGACTAGATATAGCACATGCAGTGGGGATAGTTGCAAGATTCTCTGCTAATCCCAAAGAATCACATATGACTGTTGTCAAGAGTGTTAGGGATTTTTCTTGTATGAATCACAATGCTTGAAATGTTTGTGTGAACCTTGAACCTTTACTCCTGATTCAGAGACAAGAAAAGCCTAATTGCTAAGGACTAGAATAAGGTCCTTCTTCGTTTTTGAGTTCCACAACTACTCAGGTAGGTTTTACCTTTAATGATGGCTGTTAACACAGTATTTTTTAATATGGACACTGATTTTTCATGTATCTCTATTGAACAAGCTCATAAAATTCCTTGTAAATGATCAAGCATAATCATATACAGGATTTAACCATACAAATCATAATCTTAAGTATGACAATAACCAGTGAGACAAGGATATCAATCCTTCTTCCTTTTCTTGATAGGAGGGACAACCTAAATGATTCTCTCTTCAA
>MU224568.1:5397-25561 GCA_018584345.1 Thuja plicata | reverse complement strand
AAGACATTTTACAACTTTTAGCACTAGTCTCAGAGATATTTCTTTTTCAGAGTCGCCACCCAATAACTGGGATGAATGAATAACTACTAAGGGTTACTGTAACAACTGCAACTGGAGTTTATAAAAAAATTTCTGGAACCAGAGTCTGGGATATTGTTAGCAATAATAATATGCAAATTCCCTAGAAGAGTCGCCACTTTGTTAGGGATTTTTCTTGTATGAATCACAATGCTTGAAATGTCTGTGTGAACCTTGAACCTTTACTCCTGATTCAGAGACAAGAAAAGCCTAATTTCTAAGGACTAGAATAAGGTCCTTCTTCATTTTTGAGTTCCACAACTACTCAGGCAGGTTTTACCTTTAATGATGGCTGTTAACATAGTATTTGTTAATATGGACACTGTCCATGTTATTGATTCCTTGAAGAGAGAATCATTTAGGTTGTCCCTCCTATCAAGAAAAGGAAGAAGGATTGATGTCCTTGTCTCACTGGTTATTGTCATACTTAAGATTATGATTTGTATGGTTAAATCTTGTATATGATTATGCTTGATCATTTACAAGGAATTTTATGAGCTTGTTCAATAGAGATACATGACAAATCAGTGTCCATATTAACAAATACTGTGTTAACAGCCATCGTTAAAGGTAAAACCTGCCTGAGTAGTTGTGGAACTCAAAAACGAAGAAGGACCTTATTCTAGTCCTTAGCAATTAGGCTTTTCTTGTCTCTGAATCAGGAGTAAAGGTTCAAGGTTCACACAGACATTTCAAGCATTGTGGTTCATACAAGAAAAATCCCTAACAAAGAGAATTCTGAGATATTTGAAGAACACCGAGGACTATGGCTAATGGTATAAAAGAGAAGGAAAATTTGAGCTACAAGTCTATACAAATGTTGATTGGGCTGGAAACATTGATGACCAAAAGAGCACAAATGGAGGAGCATTCTTCATGGGTGAAAAAATTGTCACATGGATCAGAAAGAAGCAAGGATACATCTCTCAGTCTACTGCAGAAGCAGAATATGTAGTTGCTGCTGGAAATTGCTCCAATATTGCATGGATCAAACAGTTACTGGAAGGTATGAATATGAAGATTCTTGAACCAGTAATTATCTATTGTGATAATACCAGTGCAATTAAAATTTCTAATAATCCAGTCATGCATACTAAGACTACGCATATTGCTATCAAGTATCATTATCTAAGAGAAAAAGTGCAAGCAGAGGAGGTGATACTGGAATATGTTCAATCAAAGGAACAATCAACTGATATATTCATTAAGTCATTATCAAAAGACACATTTGAGTACCTGAGAAAGAGAATAGGGGTACAACCCTTGTCTATCGGTCAGTAAGCTGAGTAGGAGGCTGCATCAGCCTAAACATAATCTGAAGATCATTCATGTTGATGCAAGCGCAGAGATGGATAGCAGCAGATACATATGTACATAGCAATTTACAAATTTGCACCGAATACTAGAGACATTGTATTACTAATGGATAGGGAAATTCAAGGAATATATTATCAAAGGATGGAAGATGATATTGAAGAAATTTTTTTGGCATTGTTGTCAAAGGGAGAGATTATCTCATTATCGGGAGGGAGAGAAATTCTCATCAACATAAGGAGAGATTATCTCAGTATAAGGAAGAGATTATATCATTATCCAAAGGGAGAGATTGATTACATATGAAATATCCATCAAAGGGAGAGCAGTAACAAATGGAAGAGAATAAACACAAAGGGAGAGATGACCCAACACTGTCAAAGGAAAAAGAGATTATCAAAAAGAGGAACAGTAAAGACAGGACACATATCAGATCAGAAAAAGAAGCTGCTACATCTATCCCGTGAAGGGATTGAATATTGAAGACAACACTCTACAATAACCAAATCTAAGCTATTTGAGCTTACCGAGAGATAGACATTTATAATAGTTACAATAGGAAAGATTGATGAAACTATTATATTTCATATTATATAAGTGATAATATAGTGTGATAATGTAGCGTGTTGCCATCAATGCCAAAGGGAGAGATTGATAACATATAACTGATTGAATGTTTGAAGATGTTAAGTTGATCACCGAAATGTAGACAGATAATGCAAGACATTAAATCAGTTAATGGATTGTATTGTCATTGATGTCAACTTGATATAGTCTGATCAGTTATAATCAAAGTGTCAAAGACTTTAGAGAATCAGAAAGATAAATATTATGCTTTCAGTAATGCATAAAAAACAAGAATTCAATAAGTGACTACAAACACCGACGGCTATTGGAACCCGACAGACAGAGATCACCAAAAGTTAAGTCATAGTGATGCCTGAGAAATAAAATCGATGAGCAGAATCACAAGCATACCCAACGGCCAGAATCATAGTGTAACCCAACAGATAGACAAGCCCGACAAAGAATCCCAAGGAGAACTGGAGTGTTGACCGAAGCTATAAAAGAGTTAAAACACTGAAGATAACTAAAGTTTAGAAATGACAAATTATCTAGCTAGTAGAGCTAAATATAGACTTAACTGGTAGTTATCATTGTTTTCATCGACAAGATAAAGCCAGAGATAAGTAAAGGATTTAAAGCTGTTTTGTCTAGTTGGCAAGAAGATCTCTGCGTGATAAAACAAGAGTTTTTCTTTAAATCAAATTGGCTAAGATTGTGGATCATGCCAAGATCAATAAAATCAAGAACCTAGAAATGGTGACATCATGTCTATAAAGAGACCACGTAATTCTTTATGAATTAAGGGGAGTGAATGAAAAATAGGACGGTGGAGAGAAACTGATGAAGAAAAACTTCATACAGTCCTGATCAATCAAGCTGAGGAAAGAGCTAAGGATTTCTACAGACACCGAGCAATAGAGCATAGCATCACCAAGCACAACAAAAGTGGAGCAAAGGTATTGAAAATATATATTGATCAGATTGGTTTTATGAGCTTACAATAGATCTAAAAATTTTCAAGTATAAGTTGTATATGTGAATAGATCATACTATTTTAGTTTAACCATTGTTACAGAAAGTCTCTTAACCAAGTTGGATTTAAAGATCCTTTCTATATTGAGATACATCCCAAGGAGTATCAAAAAGTTTGATCATGAAGATAGCATGAGATGCCAAATACCATTTGACAAACTAGAAGAGTTTGGACAAGGAAGGTGGCATAGAAATGCCCAATATCAAATGAAAAACTAATCTTTTAAATCCTCTAACAAGGTCACACCTAATAGTGAGTTTGTAACCTTTAATAGGGTTGGCTCTTCACCGAGCTCACTTCAGAAGAGTGAAATTTTTGGGTTACCGGTCCCAAGTGGTTTTTCTCTTAACATGATTTCCACGTTAAAAATACATGTTTCAATGTGTTTATGATTCATTAATTTAGTGTTTTGCATTACACATAGCTAATATGGATTGATCGCTATACTCTAAGTAATTTACTATTTTTCGGTAAATTGAAAGACTACTATTCGGTAAACATACAGAATAAGGTTTAAGAAAGCATTACGAGTAGTAGTAATTTGATAAGTATATGTGGAGGCATTAATCTTATAGGATTGAAGATAACTAGAGGCTTAATATTGTGGTACTAAGTTTTTGCGTTGATTAATTAAAATATTTTTGAGGCCACTGATTCACCCCCNTTCCCCCCCCCCCCCCCCACCCTCTCAGTTATTACTAACAGTGAACAAATCACAACTTAGCACAATATTGGTTGTCACCTCTTATGGTAAAATAAAATAAAGATCAAGGACTCAAGGAACACATGACATATATAAAATATATACTCAAGAAACACATGAACCAATCATGACATAAATAGGTTATGAACTTTCCACAATATGAAACCCAAAGAGAAAAAAGGCATGAAATCATAAGATAGCACAAGTTTGAAGGCAAAACTCACTTAGGGTAAAAACCTATCCACACTGACATTTAAGAATACCAAAATCACATGAGAGAAGTCATTCATTCATTTGACATATTAAATCCATTTATATAACATCATTGTATTTATTAAAATACTCTTAAGTCATAAATGACTTAGTCAATAACATAAAGTACGCACATGGAACATATATGGTGTTTTTGTGAATCTATATGATCTTTAAAGTTAAATTATAAATTGATTAGATAAGTCATATTAATTATTTAATAATTGTCAAATTGATTAACTTTTTAATTAATAAGACTTATTAACAATTTTAACTTTATTACAGTGAGTTTTTGTATATTTCCTCTATGCACATCAGTTGGTAATTTGAACGGTATATTCTCATATGAAATTATAAGGATCTAAAACTTATATTGATGAAAAGATAATTTAATTTTACACATTTTTCATTCTTTCCAGTCCTAAAAATAAGGTCATTTAAATGGTATAAAAAGCAAATCTCTCTAACAACCCTGTTCAAGAATGAAAGTTACTAGTTTGGTAAAAAGACCATAACTTTGTTTTGCACCATTAGATCATCATACAACTCAGTGACAACCTTCATAACAACATTAGTTAAAATCTCACCGAAGTGATTGTCCTAATCAAGCTCAAATAGGCCTAATTTCACTATAACAACCAATATTTAACCATTTACGTACAAAGGAACCCTATTTTATTTTGATATATGTTAAATTAAACCAAAATGGGTATTTTAAAGTGTCTTTATATTTTTAAGGTGACATCTAAAATGAAAATTATTCCCTACCTTGACTCTTCACAACCCTAATCCAAAAACGTATGTTTTCAAACCCATATCCTTACATACAAGTATCTATAATACACATAGTTCATAATAAAGGATTACTCCATACAATTGAAACCTATGCAACTAAATTTGTAAATTTTGGTAAAACCTTAATGGATTTACAACACAAATGTATCCTTTTTAAATCATTATATCCTAGGGTTTCCGTACAAATTCTCACAGAATACTAGACATGCCATAAACATAACTCACAAGAACACCCTAATCATATGTATAAATTATTTTAGAAATAAAAAAAACCTTAACTCAAAATCAAATCACAATCAAACAAGCACGAAGAAAATAATCTTTCCAACAGAAACTGCAAAAAGACTCAAAAACTCCTACCTTGAGAACGCTAGGTAGACTTGCTAAGAAAAAGAAGAAGAAGAAGAAGAAGAAGCATACTTCACTCCAAAACTTTAAAAAATATACTTTTTAACTTGAACATCTCCATGCAAAACCTATAACCTGTCTCCTAGAACTTGTGTTCTAAAAACTCTGTCCTTTAAAAAGAAAAAATGACCAAAATCCTCTCATAAATAAAAACTATTTAACTAGGGTTTCTAGGACAACTTCCTAAAAAGACTTAACCCTGAAAAAAGATAAAAAATTATTTTCTTTGTTTTTCTTCTTATATTTTTTTAAAAATAAAATTAATTTACTTATATATTTATTTTTAAAAGAAAGAAATACACAATTTCCTTTCTCTTTCTTCTTTTAATATTAAATAAATAAATATTATTTATTTGTTTGTTTTCTTTTCCTAGATTAAGTATTATATCTATATATTTTTTCAAATATATAAATATCATTTTTTTAAAATTAGATAATTAATTCTCCACAAAACTTAATTTGTAATTAGAGTTAAAACTCAATTTATTATTATTATTATTAAATGCAATTACATTGCATATTATTATTTTTAATTAGGAATAATATTTGTAGCATATTAATAATTTATTTATATTAAATATACCTTTTAATTTTCATTTAGACATAATATTTAATTAAATCTTCAAAATTTATATTTAAACTTTTAATTAAATCCCTTTTAATAAATATAGGTATTTAATTAATCCCTATTAATTAAATATCTATATATTTAATATTGTATTATTCTTAGAAGGTTCAATTATTTAAAACTGTATAATTAACCTTTAATTACTCTTTTACTTACATCAGGACAAAATACCACATTGCCCTTCATGCATGCATACTGAAATCTGACCAAATCAAAATACAGAAAAGATGCAACAACATAAGCATGCTCAAACAAGGGTTTATGAATTCACGTCATCTCAAAAAATTCAGAGAAGGTAGTCAACCAAATACTTGTGCACTATTTTAGGACAAATGAGGGCTTATGCTAAGATTTAGGCCTGAATGTTATCTCCCCTCTTACCACAAAGATAATGTGATAGGGCATGCTCATCCTGACAATTTAGGAAATTCGATGTCTAGTACCTGCAAACCTACATCACAATGCTAAGCATGTGTATAATATATAGAACAAATAATGATAGGGATCAGTCGATCACGTGGATCTCACAATGCAAGTAACTACGTCTCCATCCTCTACCACATCAAACATATCATACAAAAATGTAAGATAGACACACCACACAACAATATAAAACATATACGCTAACCATACACATGCAAGTATGGGGTTAGTAAAATAATCATAAAATATACCTAATCATCATGAAAATAACTAAAAGATTCTAGCATCAATACTGAAAATTAAATTATGGGTGGGCACTACATCTTGTTTTTTTCAATTTGATCATACTCTTCTTTCATTACTTTCATCCAACATTCATTATCTAATGCTTCCTTAAATTTTTTAGGCTCAAATGAAGATATTAGACATGTATTGTCTCTTACCTTGCTTCTGGTCATCACTCCAGCATCCTTATTTCCAATAATCTTGCTCGGGGAATGATGCCTTCTCACATACTTTGCCAAAATAGGCTCGGTAGCTCTTGATTCTTCAATATCAATATTCGGTCATGGAACTCCTTGTTTATCTTCCTCCTTGTTAGGTACTCTCGGTAAGGTATCAGGGGCATCAGGTTGTACATATACAAAATTTTCATAATCTTCTGGTTCCTTCTTACTATCTTCATCGTTCCTTTCTACAAATTCATCAATTCTTACATTTGCAGTTTCCACCATTTTGTTAGTAACCTTTTTCAAACATTTGTAAGCTTTACTCCTTGTAGAATATCCTAAGAATATACCTTCTTCTCCTTTTGAACCAAACTTTTCTTCTCTAGATTCTTTCAGAATATAGCATTTGCTCCCAAAAATTTTAAAATAACATACTAGATTTCATAAGGTGTCTTGTTGGTACCTTTCTCCATTTGTACTCGGTTCAATGTATAAACAACAGTACAAGGGGGCTGACCCGTTACAAGAAAGAAGACAAAATAAGGGGGTTGACCCGTTACAAGAAAACTAGCCAAAGTTTTGAAGCACTTACAACACATAACGAGCCACAACCCACCCTCAACCAATGCCCTTTTTAATCATAAAAAAACAACTATCCCAGTCATTCCATCCCACAACAAAGGAAATTAAAATCCCACTCTTAAAAGATAAAACAATAGTTATCTGGTGGTAAACAAAAAGCTTAACCCAACCGTAAATGTTATGGAGACCCAGTCTTACCAAGAGACTGTTAGTAAACCAACTACTAGAAAAATAACCAACATAATAACAAAAATTTTTAACCAAGCCCTTAGCCAACCACGCAGAGAAGTTTTTTAAACCCATGAACAAGAAATAAAATATCATTAGGGGTTATTTCCCCCCAAGATTAACAACAACTTAAACCAGTCCTCTGTCAGTAACTGGAACAACTTCTCGTCATCCTGCTCCATCTCCGAGTCCTTCTGCTTCACCAGTTTTAGAAAATGCAGAGTTGTGGCCACCGAGTGTATGACTTTTACAACAATGTCCGCAAGTGGTGTGAAGCCTGTATTCATGTCATTGACCCTTCCTTCCAGTCTCTGCATGCGCTCCTTCATCTATTGAATTTACACATTTTTGTCCTTCCTTCTAATCTCTGAAGCACCAGGCGTGACCTCTTCTTTCCTCTTAGCATAGCCCTGATCATCCTCTAGACTATTTTTCTCCCCACTCAAGCCAATCAGCGAAGTGACAGTGAGCGGAGAACCCTTCTTATCCACCCCAGAATCCTTTTTCGCAAACAAATCCACCGAGTTTAATTTGAAGCAAGCGGGCACATGGGTAGAGTCCATGCTCCTTTCTCCTCTCATAAAAGTCGAGGTACTTTTTCCCTTACCTGTGACTGAGCTATCTTCCTCCTTGACCTTTTTCCTCTAGTTTTTTAAATTTTTATCTTCCTTCTTCACTTTTTTCTCTTCTTCATCTTGTCTAGAATCCAACTCATCTTCCTCCTCCATAATGTACCTTTTCCTAACCACTTTTTGATTCAATCAGGAATTTTTGGCAATTTTGTTTGACCTTCACCGACCCTCATTATCTTCATCACCCGAATCATCAATAGTAATTTGTTAGTCCCATTTTTTCACATCAGGGCTAGGGTTTTTACTTTTCTTTCTCGAGGAGGTGGGGGTCTTAGAGGAAGAGGCCAAGGGGGAAAGAATCACTTCATTCTCCTTAGGGATATCAGTAGGGTTAGGGGTGGGTCCGTATAGGGAGACAAATCTTGGTGTGCAAAGGGAACAATGAAAATTATATATCCGGAGGATTAACCCCTGATGTAGAATACATATTTTTTTCTTTTCATCCTTCTTAGTGCTCACATCCATCACTGACGCTTCCATAGAATGAATCAGGAAGAAAGGGATCAAGATTTCATCATTATACCGAAAATGATTTAACAGAGGAAAGTGGTAATTGTAGCAGGTTCCAAATCTTCCCTCCAAAGTTAAATACTTCATAATTATAAGACATACCTCATTCCACGACTCTGGCAGCTCATCCCATTTGAAGCCCCCATGAAACCAAACATGTTTCTTTGTCTTCTTGAAGAATCTATTCATGCTTGTGTCATCCCTTCTTTTCAACACTTTCTTCCATTTTCATCCCTCCAAAGAGAGCCTCATGGCCTAAGCAACAACCTCCTCATTGATCTTGAAGGTGATGTCATTAATGGTGACCTTCCGCTCCTCCCAAGTATCCACCAGCTGCATGGAAATGATCTCGTCGCTGCCCTCCTTGGCTTCCATGTAAGGGTAAAACCCACCCTCCTTAATATACATCACAACACACTAGGTTCTTGAGGAAATTGTCCTCAATCTTTGGCGGCTCCACCTTGACCATATCTTCCCCCTTATCTACACTGGAGTCCAAATTCTTCCCCTCTTCTTGTAAATTCTTAGACATCCCAACCCAATACCCAGCTTTGAACAACTCAAACCACTATCTTCTCCATCTCAGACTGTCGTTACAAGAGTTTAGACTCACACCATCAATAGAAAAAAGAAATACAATTACGCCACCCTTATTAATTTTGAAAAGACTCCAGCTCAAGCAAGTGAGTGTAACATTCACATGTAAAGCTTTTAAGAAATTAATTAAAGCCCTTAAATTATAATGATTACAATTCTCGGGAAAGAAATCATAAAAGGTGGCAGTCTTTTCACTTGCCACGAAGCCAATGCAAATCCCAATGTGATCTTTCCTCTTAAGCTTCCCCTTACAACCATCAAATCTGGAGATAATGACCCTTCTTAGGCCATAATTATTAATATTCATTCTGCCATCTTTCCACCTTTTAAAATTTGAAATTTTGCAGCTTCCCGAAATCCAAGTGGCCGCCCTATCCGACCAATAAAAAACTTTCGATTTGTACTCCATGATTAGGGATGATAATTTTGTTCCCTCCCAATGAGGTCTTGTGTGTGCGCTGGGAGAGACCCCATTCTTCTCCGACACCTATTTCTATTGGTATTTAGACCTTTGGCAGCTAGCGCATCCGCCACAACTTTACCCTCCCTGTAAATATGCTTCAATTCAAAATCCTCTAGTCTCGGGAGAAGCGCCCAAATATCCTGTAGCAGATTTGACATTTTTCCAGTTGGCCTTATAGTTACCCTTAACCATTTCAACCACAATTTTTGAATCCCCCTTGATGACTAACTTCTTTATACTTGCCAACACAACAACTTTAACTCCCCAAAATAAGGCTGAGATCTCAGCAACATTATTGGATACTTTCCCCCAAATAACTAAATCATAATTGTTACATGACTATTAGAATTTATTTTTCTACTATAATTGGACTGCATAGAAAGAATCGTTTAGTGTATACAAATTCTCTATTTATCTTGCATTTAAAGATCAATATAACACAAAATATTTCTTATGAAAATTTTCAAAGGAGAAAAACTCAACTTTAAAAACATCCACACTGATTATGAATGTTAAAAATATACATACCACCTTAAATATACAATTAATACACATTATAAATGAAGAATCTTGCTTATATAAGTAAGATGAAAAATAAGATAATATAAATTTATAAAAGCATTTTTAATCATATGACAACGAAATACAAAAAGCAACCTAAAGATACCCAACTAAAATAAAGTAAATAAGTGTGAATATGACCTAAAAAGTAAACCAATTAGATAATATACTTCATTCACATCAAAACTCTTTTTCCTTTGCTCTATAATTTTAAATTTTTTTATATATAATTTAAAATATGAAAATAATTTTAATTTATATACCCTTGTAGATTTGATTAGATTACAAATTGTTGCCTATAGACTATGCTGAAAACATCTATTTATAAACTAGACATAGGAAATTGAGTTAGGCATGTAGTGGAGAGACACTTCAATGGGAGATAATATAAAAATGAGTTTGTAGGACTCATAAATTTAAAGGTCGATAAAGCGTAGAGGCATATGATACTAGAGATTTTTAAATGTACATTCTCTCAAATTATACTTTTTAATATGTAAATTGACTATGACTTTAAAGATATTAGGTATGCTTGACACGTTTTGGTTGTTTACAATATATACAATAATAATAATAAGTGAAGCATATGTTATTAAAGAGTGAGTGATAACGGTAAAACTTTAACATAGTAAAGAATAAATATTTGACCCACTTATCAAGGGTGAACAATGAATATTATAAATTCGACCCAATTATTAAAATAGATTTTAGCTTTCCATTGCTTTTCACACTAAAGGCTAATAATTCCCCCCCATAGAGATTTGTGGGTTGTATAAGAATTTATTGGGATACCTATTGAGGTGTTTTCGTAAGGAAGACTATTTTTTAGAAATAATAGTAACTTTTTTTCTTTACATTTTGTTGTAAGAGAATATTAATTTTATATATTATTACATGAACTATTCTTTGTCTCTTTATACAATCATTTAAAATTTTATAAATCTTGTTTGTTAATATTCTTTAAGTTTGTTAAATTTGTTGTCTAAAACATTTTTTTCTTAATAATTGATAGATGGTTTATATTATGGTTAATAATATGATTTATTTTATTTTATTTTATAAGCAAAATTTATATATATTTGAAGATCATTTATGAGGTTTAAAGTTTGATTTTTTTACATTATATTCTAATTTCTTAGTTTAAAAAGTTCAATGGGTATCTAGACATAATAAATCTGCCAAAATAACCCCAGATACAATAACCCCGTCATAATAACCTAAGGAAAAAATAACCCAATGTCATAATAACTCATGGACAGAAAATCAGTGGTCAAAATAACTCATGGATAGAATAATCTATGGTCATTTTAGATCAAGCTAGTAAACTAGAAATGACATAACATCAATTAGAACATTAGAATTTAGATCATGTAGAAGGAATTAAACCAAGGTAAGAGAACGTTTTAAAGGCCATGGAAATTGCAAAAGTGAAACAATATTAAAAGACATCATGCATATCATGCATATGGTTCTATCTAGAAGGGATTACTGTGAATGATGCATCCCCAATGCTTGAAGAGTGAATATTTTTCCAATTCTTATGCCAATATTTTGCTCCAATTTGCATTGATATCTCTTCATGTACCTAAATGACCATAATAGTCACAAAAATACCGCAAACTCAAAGAAAGACTAAAAGACTAGTTGATGGTTATGACAACCATAACATTTTAGATTATATGAGAGGCATCACTCATAATTTGACACTTTAATTGAAAATTTGAATAATAAAGATTTTTAGCAACATACATGTAATTTATAAGTTTTGTTTTCCTTTTTCTATATTCTTACATGGATATTATGTCTGTGGGTTATTCTGACCACATGTTATTTTGGCTTGGGTTATTATGAACTTGGGTTATTTTGTGTTATTGTGACCAGGTTATTATGTCTAGGTTTATTTTGGCTGGGTTATTATGTCCTACAACTAGTTCAATGGTATGCTTATATATAATTTATAAAGATTTTAAGTTGCACAAAAATAGTTATTAATTTTGGAAAGGTTAGAAGACATTAAATATTATAGAAGATGGTGATTCAAAATAAATTTTCAGCTTAAACAAAAAATTAGGGTGTAGCAACTAGGAGCACCTTAATAGTCTTCTTATGGGTTTGAACTTGACATCTGTAAAAAAGGATAGTATTTTTCAAATCCTTCTACATCCATTTTGATCTCCTTGACTCCAACCTAATTGAATCTAGAGAACATTTTGAAGACATGTTTTGTCATTAGTATGCAAAGGAAAACTGTTTTGAAACCGTCGGTAACACCAACACCGAAAATTAGAGTTTAGAGAAACTCGACAGACAAGTTCTAAGAAAGACCGATAACACAATGCAACCCAAAAATGTTACAAGGGAACCCGACAGAGTAACCTGACAGAGAAAACCCGACAGAGGAACCCAACAAGCAAAGTACAGTGCAAACCGACAGAATAGATGACAGAGGAACTCGACAAACCAAAGAGCAACCCGAGCACCAGTCCACCGAGAGACAGTTACAATCCTGAAGAAAGTGGATCTGACTTCCACGTCAGATAAAACACTTGTGTTTTATATTTAGCTTTTCTATTATCTTTAAATCCATTTCTTTAGGGACAAACAATGTAATTGTAATTGTTTTAATCAGTCTAACTGATTGAAAACATGCAAACTAGGAGATCAAGGTCAAGTTGTAAACCTTCTATCATAGAGTTATCTTTGTAATACGTGAAACTCATTTAGGTCAAATCATTGTATAAATAGATATGTAATCTATCAGAACACGTGTGTGATGATGATTGTAGCCGAGGATCAGTACACCTTTCCATTATTTCCAACAATTGGTATCAGAGATAGATCTCTTAATTGGAAAAGTTTAAAGACTTAGGATAAAAGAACATACAATGGAAAGGTACAAGTTAAACAAGAGTATTGAGAATCAGAAGTTAGAGATATAGATCCTCTATGAACAATATAAAGAAGCTAGAATCAAGATGAGACAACTACTAGATGAAAGAAAGATTATGGCATCTCAATGTAATGAAACAGACGATCATGAAGAAGAGATACCTGATCTATTTGAGTCATCACAATCTACATCTATCAAAACATCAGACACATCTGAAGAAAGTATCACAAGTCTGAATGAAATCAATCAACTTCTGGTTGGACAATTAAAATCATTGCAAATTGGTCAAGAGACACAAATGGTAAGAATGATTGATGTCATGAACAATGCTAGACAAGTTGAGCAAGAAACAACACTAGCTATTGATGAAAGAAGGAAGATTACTAAAAATCTACAAGAGAAAGAGTCACAAATACAAAGACTTATAGAACATCATCATGAGATCGCCAATCAGATTATTCTTATGAGTCAGGAGGAAAACCGAATGAACATAGAACTCATTGAAAGGATAAAAACTATTGGTGAGCTAAGAGAAGAAAATGAAAATTTGAAACATGAAGTGAGAATTTAGCAACAACATAATGACATGATCAAGAGAGCTGAAGAAAGCACCAAAAGGATTGATGATTTTCTAGATGGACAAAGAAGAGTCAACAACAATACCAGACAAGGGTATACCGAGAATGGAGATTCACCATACCAAGCTGATCCAAAGAATGTCTACACAAATCCAAGACTAAGAAAGCAGTCATGCAATCACTGTGGAAAACCAGGCCACACATCAAATGTTTACAAGAGCAAAATAAAAGTTATTCCTAAATCCACACCTTCATTCATAGGAATTTGTTATAAATGTAACAAGAAAGGACATAAAGCATATGAATGTAAATCTGAGGTGAAACCACCAAAGAAGGAAACCTACATGGAAAAACACTTTCCTACTTGCAAAATGCATGGGCACACATCTCTTGAATGCAGGAAGAAGAAGAGGCAAGCATGGAAGCCTAAAGAAAATGAAACTTCCTGTCAACCAAAAAGAGTTAGTAACTTATATCTTTGTGATTACAATACATGGGAAAACTGCATAGCATGTGGAAGATTTGGACACATAGCTGCAAACTGCATAAGAAAATGGATGATAAATTCTAGGAGCTGGACTAACCCCAGAATGGGATGTCTACACTGTCATAAAGTTGGTCATCTAAGGAAGGACTGCAGAGACTGATTGACAAAGACCAGCACCTTTGTCAATGGAAATACCATTGAAGACATCAAGAAGATGAGAAACAAAATATGGAAGAAAGCTACAAACACTGAAGATGTTGGACCAAGCAATACAAATGGTGACACCCTATCCAATGGATCTGGCGACATCACCACCCCCGCCTAAGATGAACAAGTAAGTATGGAACTGGACTATACTAAGTTATACTTTACATCAGTTCCATTATACATAGTTAAAATGCCAAATAATCATGATTAAAGATGCACTATGGTATTACTTGTTATGATTCTGTGAATTCAATCTCGTCAGTTAAAACATACAAAAAAGCATCGGTTAACATACAAAAGATAAGTTGTCAAAGCACACCGAGAATCATCAGTGTACATGTGAAAACCAAGTTAATCAATGTCACTCAAGACTCATCAGTAATCACGTAAAAAGGTTTTGTTGTCTTTGCTAGATACAGAGATCTGTCAGTAAACATGTGACAAGTTAAATGAGTTAACACATGCCCCAAGCATCAAGTTTTCACCAAAAACAAAAGTTGGCATGTAACTCAAGCATCTCCGTCTTCGACACCTGACAAGCGGGTAAAGCATTGATGTGCCACTTAGGGCACCATCTATAAATAGGGCAATGGAAGAGCTCATTATTCACCAGCAATTTAGAGAGAAGAAGTAGAGTAGAGCAGAGAAAAACCAGAGTGACCAGATTGCAGAGCACCCCAGAGAAGATTCACGACATTCAAATTCTGAACAACAACAGCTACGTAAGGTTGAAGTAAGTAACAAATACCATTGAGCTCACTATTTGATTTATGAAAAAGCCCTAAATTTTCAAGAAACGATGGCAACCACGTCTCACACTTCCAAGTTGAAAAATGCCAAGGATAAGAAGGTTAAACTCATCAAGAACACTACATGTGAGAAACCTCATTATAAGTTATGTCTAGAGTTTTTATCTCAACCCGACAATGCTATAGATTTTTCAGCAATACCACCTAGGGTTTTACAGATCAAGGATGTTCGATCCTACATTCAATGTAATATTGATAAAATTGGAGACCTAGAAGTTGAGAAAGCTTACAAGAAGCTATGAAAAGATGGGAACATCAAAGAAGAGCACAAAAATATCAAGGTGAAAGGGATGAAAAATTCCCTAATATTCCTAAGAGAGTTCAAGACCGAATGGATTCGGGTAGTATTGAGCAGAGTGCACGACTAAAAGATGTGGCTATATGAGACAAAATTGATCACCAGAGATGTGATACATACCGTGACCGGTTATCCTATAACCAAGAATCCCAAGGCACTTAAACACCCTCCTTGCCCCAACATTGAGAAGATGACAGGTGCAGTATGGAACAAAACAGGATTAAAGGTTAACACCATCAAAGATCATGAACTAAAATTTGGTGCATGTGTGCTAGGCTACAAATTCTACCAGGCCAGCAGGTTAAACAACATTTCATGTGGAGCAGGTGACACTACCCATAAGATAGTAAATAAGGGTCTACAATTGGACTTATCCAAGATTCTAAGGAAGAAATTGGAGGAGAACATGAGGACAATCAGGACTGCAAAGTCTAACTCATGTAAGTTTGGTTCACTTATAATGTGCATATTTTTCTATTTTCAAGAATCCTTCCCATCCATAGGAAATGTCAACTGGGATACTTCTCGACCAGTGACCATACAAATTCAATGAATACGTCAAGTCACTAGGTGATAAGTTTGTATCAGTTATGGATGAATACTTTACCAGTTTTAAGGAAAGAATGAGGATTCTAGAGAAATTAGTAGAAAGGTATAAAACTGATATATGTTTTATGGTGGACACCGATTTCACCTATATCAAACCAGTTGTATCGAGGACAACATGGTTGGCACCACTTTACTATGAGGTTAACATAGATCAAGCCACCAATGCCATTAATGCATTGATAAATGAACCATTGGACAAGTCACAACCTAGGTTTGGAACCTATGAAGAAGCCAAGGAAAGAATAAAAATAGGCTTAGTTATGAATAATATTGAAAGGAAGAAGGAAAAAATGGTCAAGAAACTAAAGAAAAAGTTTTCGGTAAATGATGATGAGACTGAACAAAAGAACGACACCGAGGGACAGTCACCCGTCGGTGAAGAAGAAGAATTAAGTGACTCAAAATCCACAAAGTCTGATGCACCACTAGCAGCAACAAAGAAACCTAGGAGTACTATTATATCTAGGAATAGAAGTCAGACAACAAAAGATGCAAGTCCTTCATCGATCAAGAAAGGACAAGTAAGGACATACAAAAGGAAACCTCAAACAGGGAAAAATGCACCAACAAAAAGAAGAAAGTTCCTCAGAACTAAGAAAGACATAGAGGACACTAAACATGATGATTATTCAATCAAGAATAAGTTCCCTATCACCATTGATGAGTTATGTGCATTAATTATTAAGTCAGGATCAATAACTGACCCCAAGATTAGAAAATGGCTAACTCTAGACCCCGAGGACCATGATAAGTTAGAAGAGGCAATCATCACAACAATGTGTGTATTCACATATGTGCCAATACAATTTGAAGATAAGATGCCACAAGAAATTATGAATAGATTGTCGGCAAGGTGGTCATATGCACTAAAGGAAGAGAAACAAATAAGGGAAAGAGCCCTATTTTTAGTTATGCCACTTGAATCCAAGATAGTAGAGATTGAAGAAATGATGAAGAAACATTCCAACAGGTTCTCACCAAAGTTAAGAGCCTACAAAGTGCTATAGGGACATCTAATTGAGCTAGACAGGAATAGTGTGGATGAATGGAGAAAGATACTTGATGTACCTAAAAAGGACACAAGTCCTGAGCCACAAGTAGCTCTTACCAACAAGCCACACAATGAAGAAGATCAGGCTAAACTGAACCCCGAACATATTCTTATTATTGATGAGGATGTAAATGAAGAAGCATTGAACACAATAGCTAAGAAGGATATGGATACTACAGATGAAACATGGCCTAATAATACTATCATTTATATTACTGGAGGAGATCCTGCAGATTAATTACAGAAAGATGAAGATGTCACTGTTGTCCCAGACCAAACTGACGAACATGATACAACTATAGATGTTGCACAGGTGAATATACCAGGCCAAATTCCATTGTTAATACAAGCTATTAACATAATCTCACAAAAGAAAAACTCACTTGAGCCAGATGCAAGCATTCCCGAGGATAAGGGTGCAGAGGAACAATGACACACATCTGATGAACATAATGATACAACTGATGAACAAAATGTAGTAGATGGAGAACCAAAATAAATAGATGGAGAGAAAAAATAAGATGAAGAAGAGAAGAAAGATGATGCTACTCTTAATGATAGTGAGGGAGATGCTACAGATAAACCAAAGGTTGATGTGGAGACGTCCACTCTCGACCGATAGGTAGATACCGAGTAGCAGGAAAAAGACACAACACCACCAAACCCTTCATTAAGTACATCTAACCAAGAAAAGGATCTTGCTTTGGTTTTACATTTGGGTACTTCCCCTACTATATCCAAGAAGAATAAGAAGACAAAGAAAAAAAACTACAAGTTACACTGGATGAAATAATAGAGATACGAAAATGTCATCCAACTAGATTGGATTATGAATCTCTAATTGAGTATGGAGAAATATGTTAGCGAAAATCTATGCAAGAAAATATTAGGAAGGAGCATAACGAATCACAAGTGCTACAAGTGATAAGGGACATATTAACATAGATTTTTCCTGACATAGATGTTGATCACAATGCCCCAATC
Source organism: Thuja plicata (assembly GCA_018584345.1). NCBI lineage: Eukaryota > Viridiplantae > Streptophyta > Pinopsida > Cupressales > Cupressaceae > Thuja > Thuja plicata. The sequence continues at coordinate 7,425 of MU224568.1, read as the reverse complement.
CTTGAACAACTTACCGTTCTTACCAACACTATCCAATCACAAAATGTGGATGCAGAAAAAGAAATAGAAGAGCGAGCCGAGCAAAAGTACCGGTAAAAATTAACTAATAAAATCAGCCAAGAAGTGGTAGAGAACAAGGTGAAGCTGTCTAAAAAAGTAAGTGAGCTAGAACCTATCATTTTAGAAGCAATAGCCTTGATTCAAAAGTTAAGCACTTTAGAGAAGTTCACTAATGAGAATAGTGAAAAGATTGCACAAATAGATGTAGATCTAAATTCTAGTGCTCAAAGTCTCTCAACAATAGACAATGCAATACAATTGCATTATGCAAAGGTAATGGAAGATAAGAAATCGAGACTTCAAATCCAAGAGGCAGAATCAAAGTTTCAGGATGAGGTAACTGAGCTACAGGCTCTACTATTACTGAATATGACACTACTGCAGAAACATATGACAATGGCAAGGCAATTGATAGCCACCCCAAAGATGTCTGTCACCAACAACATCTATGATATGCATGCCAGGATCACATTAGAGAAAATGGCACTTGAGCACCTACAAGAGAAATGGGAGAAGATGATGGAGGACATGAACAACTCTCACTCCCACATTTTTGACAAGCTGTAGGTGATAACATATTTTCCCTTACTATAAAAAAAGGGGGAAAATGATATGTATAGGAGGAAATTTATAGGAGACAAAGGGAAAAATGATATGTATAAAGGAGATGATAAGCGTATATACATATACTATACTGACATATACATAGGGGGAGTCATAAATGACAAGATGAACACATGGTGTACATTACTAACCATTTTAGTATTTGCACATATTAGTTTTTGATACTAATGTCAAAGGGGGAGATTGAAGACATGATTTTTCATTAGTATGTAAAGGAAAATAGTTTTGAAACCGTCGGTAACACTAACACCAAAATTTAGAGTTTAGAGAAACCCGAGAGACAAGTTCCAAGAAAAACCGACAACACAGTGCAACCCAAAAATGTTACAAGGGAACCTGACAGAGTAACCCGATAGAGGAACCTGATAAGAAGAGTACAATGCAAACTGACAGAAAAGATGACTGGGGAACCCAACAGACTAAAGAGCAACCCGAGCACCTGTCTATCGAGAGACAGTTAGAATCTCAAAGAAAGTGGATGTGACTTCCACGTCAGATAAAACACTTGTGTTTTATATTTAGCTTTTCTATTAGCTTTAAATCCATTTCTTTAGGGACAAACAATGTAATTATAATTTTTATAATTAGTCTAACTGATTGGAAACCTGAAAACTAGGAGATCAAGGTCAAGTTGTAAACCTTCGATCATAGAGTTATCTTTGTAATACGTGAAACTCATTTAGGTCAAATCATTGTGTAAATAGATATGTAATCTATCAGAACACATGTGTGTGATGATGGTTGTATTTGAGGAGCACATATATGGATCAGACTAAGATTTTCAAGCAAGAACATCAAAAGATGAATTAGGTTATCAAGAACCATATTCAAGGCTACCGAGCAATATGTAGAAACTGATGAAAGATCAGATTCACAGAACCCGAATACACCTGCATGCAAATGACCTAATACAAAGATGAAGTACAAAAATGAAAAAGCATAACTCAGAAGTTGCTCAGAGAGTGAGAGCAAAAATATTAACTGAATTAATGAATGACAAATACAAAGTTTGACCTTATAAAGGTGAACAAACCCTAAAACTAAAAGCTAGGTTGCGCATTATTAATTAATAACTAATTAATGATGCACCTAAGAGAAAGCATAAGCTAAAAGAGTAATAATACTCTAACACCCCCCTTAAGCTGAACGCAGGGAGAAGGCAGACCTAGCAAGACTAAGAAAGCAAGAAATGGGTCCCGGCAACAAGGCCTGATCACGTACCCAGTACAAGGAAATCTCTGTAAACCGGAGACAAAGGAGAAAACCCAGTGGGAAAAACCCCTCTCCAAAAAGAGATATAAAAGAAAGCAAAGACAAAAGGCATGACTTCAAGAGACTCTCTCA
>MU224567.1:1037653-1047709 GCA_018584345.1 Thuja plicata | reverse complement strand
TGGAAAACCAGCTATCTCGGCGTGAGAAAAATTGGAAAACCGGCTATCTCGGCATGAGAAAAAAAACCAGCTGTTTGCGCGCGTGAGACAGGTTTTGAGCGTGAGACAATAAAAGAAGCGTACGGTATCGGCTCACTCGGGAGGGAAAGCCTATCGGCTAATAAGATATAGGAATGTTTCTTAATTTTATTCATTCTATTTCTTATTCGTTTAGCTAATTATACTTTCAAATGCAGTGAAACTGTATTTACTATGCAAGGTTTTAAAAACAAAACAGTAATTCAAGAATTAATTATTCTTCTTGAAAATTAAGGAAATTTGCTTCATGTTTTCCTTCAATCAAGGTCTTTATTATGATGGGACAATTAAGTGGCTTATGAGAATGTTTCACGAGAGATCTTTACCAGTTATATTAAGTGTAAGCTATGAATATATGTGCAAGATATATTTGGGGATAAAAAGTGATGTAGATTTAAGCCTTTTTCCATATTGTATATAAGAAAATGAGAACATTCGACTATTTCTATAAAAGAATTAGTCTATTTTAATAGATTGTTTAAAGAAATAAGTTTAAAGCTCAAGAAAATAGTGAATTTGGATTATATTAGATGGTATCAGTTTTGAAAATTACAGACCAAATAAAGTATCTTTTTGTTCCAGCTCACAATTTGTACTATTTATTGAGCTTTTCTCCATGCTACTTCTACTCCACCTGTGTGAGTACGAATTCTACTTCTCATATAATCTGGTTTCACTGGAATTTTAACATGTTCTAATGAGTAAGACCACTGAAACCTTTTTGCTTCATAAAAATAAAATAGGATGTTTTTCTCTTCTTCATAATAATTAAAGACATAATCAACAAAAGGCTTGATGTCAATGATACTTTTGAACAATAATTATATCTATCAGAAGGATATTCAGTGCTGTTGGATATCAGCTAAAAAGAATTCCCTTGCATTGTAAATAGTTGGAAAACAATCAATAATTCTTTTTTTAAGGATTTAACTTTTATCGAAAATAAATATATGACTCCATTAAATGGTAGGAAATGTATCGGTATCATGAATTTGGTTTCCTGCAAACCGCCTTAAATGTAGGCGTCTGTAATTGCAGCCATTTATATTACCTATTTAAGAATGCGGAAATAAATCATATAAGAAAGAATATAGACATAGCTACCTTTTGTCCTAAATCAAGGGCTACACAAAGCCTATAATACATGATAGATAAAGATTGAAATTGTACCCAAAGTAGCCTTTTAAACTAATCAGCTACATGTGTTGGTAGTTCACTGAAAATAGACTTAGCAACATCAAAAGGCATAGCACCATTATCATCTTTATATAGTTTTCACAAAGGGTAGATAATAACATGCAATGAGGAAAACTTTGAAGATTTAAATAATTTTACAAGTAAAAAGTTGAAACTGTTTTGAGAGAAACTGCACGAAAAAGAACTAGTAATGTTGCTTATCTGGAATTTTGCATAGACAACAACACATATATAGTATCAATCTCAAGCCTATGTACCAAAAATGGTAGGAATCATACATCAAATAAAATACCACAAAGCCGAGAAATAGATTATCCAAAGAGTTTTGTTTCTATGATAGCTTTTTAAAATGTGAATTAGGTTTTCTTAAGATATCGCTAGTCGGACAAGAGTGTACATAAATATTAACAATTGCTACCAACATGTGAATTCAACATAACAAAATTATAAGAACATGAGATTTCTACAAGTATAGGGAAAAAACATTAACAATTGCTACTGATATGGGAATTTAACATTAAAAAAAAAATAAGAACATGTGATTCTACAAGTATTGGACCAGATATTTTCCTAAAATTACCAATATGAATAGTCAAAGTTCTCATTTACAAGAACCTGGAGTTGTCTCACAAAAAAATCCTCCGTGGAAGGATCGAATTAGAGGTTGATGATCGTTTGAAATCCTACATAATCTATAGGCTTTCTAAGCCAATTTACAAGATGAGGAGAAAGGAGAGTTATCTAAATAAGTGTTGTATTTGGCTAGTAAATTTATTTTCTGCAAGGTGAAGAACATAGAGATTCTAAAATTTCTCCAAACTTGTTTATTGAATAAAAAAAATGAATTATAAAATAAAACATTGAAGATTAACTGACATTCTAAAAATCAATCAAATTCAACAGATCCAAAGCATGCATTATGCATAGTAAATGCGATGATTATAAGTTTATAAATACATTAAGCTATCAAGATCGCCAAACCTAAGAGATTGGGATATTCTAATCTTCTCAATTCAAATCACAAATGATCTAAAAAAATGCCTACAAGACACTCTTTAAACATGTTAATGTTTGTATCTTCAGTCGTATGATCATTAGAATATATTTAATATGTGTTGATGAATAATAATATAATATATATGTTATATTATTATTAATCATATGAAATTTAATATTTCATATTAAAATATTAAATTATTATTCTTAATTAATAATTGATTGATGAAACATTATAAGATTGATTAAGTTATAATTAGTTGGAAGAGGTATGTCCTTTCTTATAAATAATAATGAATAGACATGTCCCATGAAGGGACATGTCTCTCCTATCCTCATTCCCAATATAAATGAAAGAGAGATTGTTGCATTTGGAAAATACATATAATAAAGAGTATTATTACATTTGCAACTATCCTAAAAACTTAACAAAACCTATCCAAATCAAATCACCAATGATATATAAAATTAAATATAATGGTCAATTCATTAATGGAGAGAATGCATCCTAAATCCATAGAGATCAAGAAGGAATCTTTCACAAAAACAATTCTGGGGCCATGAAACACTACGAGAAGTGGCTAATAATGTAAACCAGATGATCAAACTTGTAGAAAATAACAAAGATACATGAATCAATGCAAGATACTAAAACATGAATCCATTAACCATTATGGAATGATGTCATAAAAAAATCATATAGTTTAGCCTAGTGAATGTTGAATACATTATATTTATTTCTATTCAATTTTACTACTATCTTTAGATAGCCTCTGAGCGCACCGATAAAAAATGTTATCGCTAAGGCCATTGCATTGACGACAGTCATGAAGAATATCTCATGAAATATGTATGCTTAGAATTAAGAGTTTCAATGTTGTGAGGACCTCATTTACAAAGAGGGTGTGACCTTTGAATTATAAGAAATGGATCAACACTTTGAATATTTTCGGTCTCTTCTGTGGATAAGCTTGTTTGTCTCTTGGCTGCCAAAACAAGATCGAAACAAATCAAAAGCATGCAAAGCATTAGCACTGGTGGCCCACATACGACCAAAACAAACAAATATATCTTTTATCGATTTAGAGATATCAAAAAATATAAGACTAATTGTTCAATCGAGAGTTCAATAAAAAAAAGTACATTAGTCACACTGTGCAATCGAGAATTCAAAAGGTGATCAGTTTAGCAAGCCTGTAACCACATGCTAATGGAGAAAGTCTACATCTAAGTTCCCTTCATCATAGTTAGGTGGGAGATCCTGATCTGATTCAAAATCGTTAGTGTCCGGGGACACAACAGAGCTGCTAAGAATCTATGAAGCCGTGTTCCATTGTTCTATCTCATGAGATGCACCCACAGTCACACCAGCATTCTTTCTCCACCATCCATTCTGTTTCAGTTGTTCGATGAATTCAACTAGTGTGATCTCAAACTCAGATTTGGTCCGCAATTTAGTATAATCATAGGCGATCTCTTTCTTTTCCACTGTGGTCTTACCCTCAAGAAGCACGTGCAAAATTTTTCTCTCCTTCATTTTAATGATAGTAGTAACCTCCATGAAAACATCAACATAAATGAGTTTCCAAAGAGACTCGGTAAGGTTTCTAGCCTCCCCTGCAAACACATCATTATTCATAACCTTCCAAGTGATCCATAACAGAATAGAAGGAAAAATAGACCAGAATGTGTTACAGAATTTTCTGCTATTAATCTGTCCAGAAATTATATTATGAAAAGTGAACAATTCATTTTTGACTAATCCAAACATCTTCCAGATTTCAATGGAAAATAGCAATCAAAAAACACATGGAAAACAGATTTTGTGAGTCTACATGCATAGCACATATTAGATTCCCCCTTGTATCTTGAATATCAATTTACGCTGGAATAGTCTCCATAGGAAGCAAGTAAGTTTAGGCTCTAAAGGTTTGCTCTAGAGGTCAGTAAGGTATTTTCTCCAAACAGACAACTGAAGATTCAACTGCCACTTGGTGTTAATATGGTTAATAATATCAAGATTATAGGTAAGTAAGGAGTAAATATACCAATATTTGACTAGGTGGAGCAGGGTATTGTTAGGCCAGAGGAGTTGAAAGGAGCACAATCCAGGAGGGAAACATCTTATATGAGGGCCTAGTTTTAATGTCTCTTCTTAATTTCCTTATGTAAATCCCTTGCGAAACCAATGTTAGTCGAAGATAGTGTATAATATTAACTCCATTCCTACTCTATTCTAATTTAGTAAGGGAAATTGATACTTAGGAACTACCTCTAGGTCGGGCTTCACGTAATTCCCGATCTTCGGCTTTAGGGATATGAGATCCACTCTTAGCAACTTGGCTACCAGAACATCTTCACATAGAGCACTGCTCCTAAGGGTCTCTTGGAAACAATAGATGTTATTCAAGCCTACACGTATGCATATGACTTGTATCAATATATATACTGCCTACTTGAGATAATAACAATCTCAAACTGGAAATGGAACTATACCAATCTCGAATTACCATCAATCTTAGATTAGAAACAGGGTTATATCAACCTCAAATTTCCATCAATCTCAAATGGGCAATGGGGTTATATAAATCTCGTATTTCCATTAGTCTCAAATTGGCAATAGGGTTATATCAACCTCAAATTGCCATCAATCTCAAATTGGCAATGGGATTAAATCAACCTTGAATTGTCATTAATTCTCAAATTGGCAACAAGGTTATATCAACCTCGAATTGCAATTAATCCTCAAATTGACAATGGGACTATATCAATCTCTAATTGCTATTAAATTGATCTCTATGTAGCCTAGATCCAAAACCAACAAATGACTCATATGTCTCAGCTACTAGAGGGAGTAGGAATATAAAATTCATTATCATCATTAAAAAACATAATATAAAATTCATTAATATTATCTACATAGATAATGCCAAAGTAGTATATTCACTATTATGGAATTATAAATGAATCATAAATGTCAGTAAAACATGTATAACTCAATTATAATTAAATTTGATTTATATTTCCTCTATCTTGGAGCTGAGTGTGCACTTTTATATTTCCTTTTTTTTTTTCTTTCTCCTGAAAAGATATATTTTATGATGTAGCCAAATTATCCTATCCCAACCTTACTCTTATTTCATTCCTCCCCTACCTTACCGTCCGACATGCTTATATAAGTATCTACATGAGAGGGGGAGTCACATCCCCTCCACACAGTACTCACCCTGAATAAGTGTATTTAGTGATTATTATTAATAAATATATAATGTATTTAATCCTTTGGATCTTCTTCCTGTAATAATTAGTTATTCTTCTCTCGGCGTTCAAGGCTGCAGCCTTCTACAATCCTCTAAAACCTTTGTGATCTCCCTCAATGATTTTATGTTCTGCCAATATGTCTGAGACCCCTCCTTATGGCTGTGACTAAATTAAGACTCCTATGACCAGACTCAGCAATTTCCTTATGCAGTGTTGTTCCTTTCTCATTCATATACGATTTCAAACACTACTCCTTTCACTCTACTAACACAACTATAACTAATCTGTAAACCTCCTTGACGCTTTTGCAAAAACTGCGAGCACCATAGGCTTTGAAACTCCTCGAACAATATGAACAATTTTTGCAATCTTTTCATTGTCGTCACAGATGGTGGCAATAATTTTTTTTTTCAACTATATGTTGATTAGCTTCTTTATGACATCTGTCACAAATGGTGACAAGATTCACTAATAATTTTGATCATCTTCCTCTGCCACAAATGGTGTCAGGATTTCCCTTTTTTGGAACATCTTTAACAAATGGTGATAAGATCTCTTACTCTTCCTCAACCAAGCTCTGATACCACTTGTAAGAGGTGGATGGAGTGGATAAATGACAAACACAAACTCAAAAATAGACATGCAAATATAATATGCAAAACATATAGATTTATTAAACTGTGCTACAACACTTCACACTCATTAATCAACATAACATTAATTACAACTTCTATAATTTCTACAATATTCCTTATCCTCTCATGATCCACAATGATTAGATATAGATCTGATGATTATATCCTGCTACAATGCCTCTATTTATAGAAGTATTTAAGATACATCTAGAAATCTCATAGACCATTCTAGATTTATAGTCCAATCCTCTAGAATGTTCTATAGGTGACATATTTTAAAATTCCACCTACTTTCACATACTTTCACCTACTATCTACTTTTACCTACATGGTAGAAATTATAACATATCTCCCTAATTTCTACTACTTTCACCTACTTTCACAAACTGCCTACTTTCACCTATGTTGTAGAAATTACCACATATCTCTAGAATGCTCCAATATATCTACTATTTGATAGATTGTCAAAATCTCTTGCATTGCGCATAGTAAATATCATCTCTATGAAATTATAACATAAGGCAGAAATAAGATCAATGGAAAATTATAAGAAATAGAATATTGAGAAATAGATGTTACGCTAAATAGCTAGTGAATGTTGTTCTGTCATTGTTTTTCTAAATGAATTTTCTTTTAAAAAAAATATAGCTAATGGAACAATAGATATAATGCAGCTTGGACAAGAGTATAAACAAACATGAGATTTCTACAAGTATTGGAGAAGAAATATTCCTAAAGTTACCAATATGAATATTCCTTAAGAGTGTAGTTCACTCAGATGAAAATCCTCTATGTCAAGACTGCACTAGAATCTTATGATCTTTAAATATCCTACATAATGTGTATATTTGATAAGTCAACTGAAAAGACTCAGAGAAAGGAGAGATAGCTAAACAACTGTTGTAGTTGCCTAGTAAAATTATTTCCACAAAATAGTTGGTAAAATGCCAAAAATGAAAAATGAAATAGAACATTGAAACTTAACATACATGATAATAATCATTCAAAGATAACAAATCCAAAGCCTATGCTATGTATAGTAAATGCAGTGATAACATGTTTATAAATGCATTATCCTAGGAGATTGGAATATTTAATCAATTCAATTCAAATCACAAATGATATATAAAATTCTTACAAGTCATTGCTCAAATCTATTCAAATCGAATCACAAATGATATGTAAAATTAAGTATACTGGTAAATTCAATTGAGAGATTAAAGCATCCTCAGTCCATCAACATCAAGAATAAGGTTTTGATAAAATAAAAATGATGTTGTACGAAACACTAACATGAGATAATTGTTGGAATTATATTGGAATGATGTATTGAGAGGCAAGGGGTGAATCAATACCTCTAATTTTTTTTTTGGTTAGCCCATTAACCCTTAGTCATCATTTTGTAAATTATCTTATCTAACTGTTCATCTTTCTTTATGTATATGCAATCATAACATACTTTCATTAATATGTAGCCATACAAGAAACATTCATGAAAATAGATAACACATGACACAAGATATGATATCGCAGAAAACTCCTGTTAGGAAGTAAAAACTGTGGTGGAGATTGTTACCCACAAGAATTCACTATCTGCAGATAAGAAGGGGCCAGTTAAGGCTTACAATTGGTCACTTCTGATTACCTACCATGTTAGGAGTATTACAGTGGATTCTACTTCATTTGAAGCTTTAGTAACATTGCTAAGTGTGCACTCTATTAAGAGATTAAAGAACGGTTAAGTCCACCTTCTACAAAAGGATTTTAGATGTGATGCACTTGTTAGAATGCAACTACATAAGTCTTTGATCTGATGAAGTATGCAATCTCTAATTGCTAATAACAGATCCAATAAAGCTTCCTATGTATGAGTAATCATGTTTTCATGATTGAATAATACCTTTGTCTACTCGTCGGTAGAATCTGTGTGTTCTTGATAATTGATGTGATCTGTGTTGCCCCACTTTTCGTCCTGTACCCATGCTGTCGAAGTGGAGGATTTTGGAGTCATATAGCTAGTCTGGTCAGTCCGAGTCTAGGTCTAAGTCTTTCTTAGGTAGGCTATCTTTGTCGGGTTTCCCTGTCATTGCCTTTCCTTCTCTTAGCCGGGCGGGTTGTTCTGAGGTCTCATTATTTTGGGTAGGTTGTAGATCCTAACCGGCAAAGATTTGTTCTCCAATCGATGTTCTTTCTTAGGCAGAGATCGAAGACTGGTATGGATCGATTCTACAGGTTTAAACGATCCTAATGCAACAAACGGCGAGCAATTTGGTTAAGAAATGAGCGAGAACGAGCTCGGTGGGATTTCAGAAATCATCTTCTCCATGGCAAAATTCTACAAAAGAAGGTAATTTTCCACAAAGGCAGAACTTTCAACTGTGCGGGTTTCACACCTCTCAAGTGATTTTCCGCAAAGGTAGAACTTTGCACTGTGCGGGTTTCACACCTCTCAAGTGATTTTCCGCAAGCTTAGTTATAATAAGGTGGGCCCGATTTATTAAAAAGGAATATTATTGTTTTAAGAGATCAAATAAAGCATGTTCTTTAAGTTAAGTATCCCACACACTTAAAAATGACATGTGGAAAGATAGGTAGTGGCTTCTCCATATTGCGGGTTTCGCACCCCCTCATACATTTTCCGCAACAGAGAAGCACTTTTCCAAATTTCCGCCAGGAGAAGCTCTTTTCCCATTTTCCATAATGGAGAAGCACTTTTCCAATTTTCCGCCAAGGAGAAGCTTCAGTCTAATTTTCCGCAAAGAGAAGCCAAGTTGCAAATTTCTGAAATGGAGAAGCTCTTTTCCAATTTTCCGCAATGGAGAAGCAGATTTGGTATTTTCTGTCGGAAGCATTTAGTTTGGGATTTTTTGCCAATTGCATTAAAGGTCCGAGTTCAAGATAAAGATGAGGATTCTCGATACCATTTGAGGCTGAAATCGAAACCGAATAGCATCAAACATGTGAAAAACATAAGCAGTTATTTGACCCCGAAGCCCAATGGATTGGACTCGACAGATGTCATTAAAGAGAAGATGAAGGATTCAAATTGAAGTGTCACAGTTTGATTGATGCTTCTGCACGTGGCCATGGAAGAGCTGCCAAAGCTTATCGGACAAAGATGGAAAAGGGAAAGGAGGCCAAATGATTTAACTTCCCTTGTTCTTTTCCGTTTCTTTTCCCTCGTAATTAGTAGTGACAGAAGTGGTTTCTTGCCATCTGTCGTTTAGAGGGAGATGAACCGATTAAACTTCCTTTGTAACGGTCATCCCCTGGCTCTATATGTATGAAGTTGAAATATTAATGAAAGGTCGGAAAATTTTTGGTGTGGAATGCTTGATATTTTTGATAGATAAAAGCAGCAAGAGGGTGCTGGCTCGTGGAACAGGGGACTAGAAGCACATTAACAGCAAGTTAATGGCACTAGCCTAAGCTTGTAGCAGATTTGACTGTTAGCACAGGAATTTAAAGTTTTGCCTCTATCAAAAACAAAGGTATCATTTCTGCTTAAAAAGAAATAACCAAAGTAGCTATTATCAACATCAACATCAAAAATATTGTTACGGAGCCATGCAGGGCTTGTCCACATACTAAAAGTAAACTTCACAATACCCCTCAAAACAGAGTAGGGGAACCGAGGGACCAACCCATCAAAAAAATACCACACCATAGACCAAAGAGCTAATTCTTCCCTCCCAGTTGCTTGGATAGCAGGGATCTCACCCACTCCTCCTGGAGGAACAGAAATAGTTCTCTGTTATCAGTATTTGCTTCCAGATTGCCGTCAGACAGCTTCTCCTGCACATTGCAAAGAGTTAACGCCGAGGCGTGCATAACTTTCAGGGAAAATTTATTGGTCCTCCTGTAGAGGTCCATCAGGTCCTGCATTCCT
>MU224567.1:1013882-1028196 GCA_018584345.1 Thuja plicata | reverse complement strand
TTGGATAGCAAAGACGCAGGAATACGACATTGAAATTAAGCCCACTAAACTGGTAAGGGGAAATGCTTTATGTAGAGCAATCGTGGAAAACAAGATCGTGGAAGAGACAGAGGAATCCGAAGAAAAGTAGTTGGTCTTGTCTGTGGGACTCCAAGATACATGGTTTGAAGATATTGTTTACTTCCTCACATACGGAGAACGCCCAGACGGCCTGACGGCGAAACAAAGAAGAGAACTAAAATTAAAGGCTGCTAAATTCAAAATTTGGGATGATAAATTGTTTAAGAAGGCGATTGATGGTACTTTCCTCAGATGTGTAGATAAACAACAACAAGAGAAGCTGCTGAAAACTTTTCACGACGAAGCCTGTGGAGGACATTTCTCGTCCTCTGTCACCGCTTTCAAAATTTTGGGACAATGCTACTACTGGCCTAGGATGTTCAAGGATGCCTATTCCTGGGTAGCAAAATGCAAGAAATGCAAGATGTTTTCAGGGCATCCTCAATTAGCTGCTCTCCCGTTGAAGCCTGTGGTGATAGAGGAGCCTTTTCAACAATGGGGTCTTGATTTCATCGGCCCAATTAATCCAGCTTCCAGGGCTGGTCACCAGTACATAATAACTGCCACTGATTATTTCACCAAGTGGGTGGAAGCTAAGGCAATGAAGAAAACAACTTCAGAAGTGGTATGTGAATTTCTTAAAGAGATTATACTAGTCAGGTTTGGCGTCCCGAATAAGTTAGTGATGGATAATGCAGCTTATTTCTCTTCAACTGAGATTACTAGTTTTTGCTTCGAACATGGAATCACTGTTAGCCATTCCTCAGATTACTTCCCACAGGGAAATGGCCAGGCCGAATCTAGCAATAAGAATTTGATGAATATTATTAAGAAGCTGGTGGAAGATAATCAAAGAAACTGGCATAAAAAGCTACATGAAGCGTTATGGGCGGACAGGGTGATGCCAAAGAGGGCAATTGGTGTATCACCTTTTGAGTTGGTTTATGGCACTAAAGTGAGCCTTCCATTACCTCTGGAATTGGCTACCAACAAGCTCAGAAAGGTGATTGAAGATGGTACATTCAGAGATGGATTAGAGAAGAGGATCTTATATCTGACAAAACTAGAAGAGGAGAGAGCAGAGATAGTAGATCACATCACTCAGCATCAACTGCGAGTGAAGAAGCTATTTGACAGAAAGGCAAGACCACAAAAATTCATGGTGGGTGATAGTGTATTATTGTGGGATAAGCGAAGTTCTCCCAAAGGGATGCATAAGAAGTTTGATTCCCTGTGGAAAGGCTCGTTCATAATCCACCAGGCATTTGATAACAATTCTTTCAAAATAGCGTATCAAGATGGTGAAGTGTTACCACCGACCTTCAACAGTCAGAATTTGAAGCTTTATCAAATTGTAGATTGAAAATAGGTAACCCCTGTAATGTACCATAGTTTTGTTCTGTTGCTTTGCATTCCTTAGGTTAGTTTCCTTTCCCTTATTTTTGTTTCTTTCCTATTTTGATTTCTTTTGTTGGTGTTCCTGCGTTGCCACCTTTTGTTATTCCTTGCAAATCTAGAGCTACTGAGTCCCTCGCTTGGGTATAATCTACCCAAGTCCCCAGTTGGAGCCAGCTGTTGCCCCACTTTTCATCCTGTACCCATGCTGTCAAAGTGGAGGATTTTGGAGTCATATAGCCAGTCTAGTCAGTCTGAGTCTAGGTCTAAGTCTTTCTTAGGTAGGCTATCTTTGTCAGTTTTCCCTGTCATTGCCTTTTGTTCTCTTAGCCGGGCGGGTTGTTCTGAGGTCTCATTATTTTGGGTAGGTTGTAGATCCTAACCCGGCAAAGATTTGTGCTCCAATCGATGTTCTTTCTCAGGAAGAGATCAAAGACTGGCATGGATCAATTCTATAGGTCTCAACGATCCTAATGCAACAAACGGCGAGCAATTTGGTTAAGAAATGAGCGAGAATGAGCTCGGCGGGATTTCAGAAATCATCTTCTCTATGGCGGAATTCTACAAAAGAAGGTAATTTTTTGCAAAGGTAGAACTTTGAACTGTGCGGGTTTCGCACCTCTCAAGTGATTTTCTGCAAAGGCAGAACTTTGCACTATGCGGGTTTCGCACCTCTCAAGTGATTTTTTGCAAGCTTAGTTATAATAAGGTGGGCCCGATTTATTAAAAAGGAATATTATTGTTTTAAGAGATCAAATAAAGCATGTGCTTTAATTTAAGTAGCCCACGCACTTAAAAATGACATGTGGAAAGACAGGTAGTGGCTTCTCCATATTGCGGGTTTCGCACCCCCTCATACATTTTCCGCAACGGAGAAGCACTTTTCCAAATTTCCGCTAGGAGAAGCTCTTTTCCCATTTTTCGCAATGGAGAAGCACTTTTCCAATTTTCTGCCAAGGAGAAGCTTTAGTCTAATTTTCCGCAAAGAGAAGCCAAGTTGCAAATTTCCAAAATGGAGAAGCTCTTTTCCAATTTTCCACAATGGAGAAGCAGATTTGGTATTTTCCGCCGGAAGCATTTAGTTTGGGATTTTCCGCCAATTGCATTAAAGGCCCGAGTTCAAGATAAAGATGAGGATTCTCGATACCATTTGAGGCTGAAATCGAAACCGAATAGCATCAAACATGTGAAAAACATAAGCAGTTATTTGACCCTGAAGCCCAATGGATTGGACTCGACAGATGTCATTAAAGAGAAGATGAAGGATTCAAATTGAAGTGTCACAGTTTGATTGATACTTCTGCACGTGGCCATGGAAGAGATGCCAAATCTTATCAGACAAAGATGGAAAAGGGAAAGGAGGCCAAATGATTTAACTTCCCCTGTTCTTTTCTGTTTCTTTTCCCTGGTAATTAGTAGTGACAGAAGTGGTTTCTTGCCATCTATCATTTAGAGGGAGATGAACCGATTAAACTTCTTTTGTAATGGTCATCCCCTGGCTCTATATGTATGAAGTTTAAAGATTAATGAAAGGTTGGAAAATTTTTGGTGTGGAATGCTTGATGTTGAAGAGACAATTGAAGGTGTTTTATGTCAATTATTTTCTATTCCAGTTAGTTAGATGGTTCTTTCTCTTAGTCTAAGTTACTTTAAGAAAGAAGGGATGTTTCATTCTTTTGTGGCGAGGATGTGAGTAAACCTCAGTAGGATGTGTTGTGGGATATTCAGGGAAGAGCTAGATAGAAGCTGTTGATGATGTGATTCTTTTTCTTAATCTGAATTGCAATAGGAAGGAAAGGATGTTTCATTCCTTTGTTTTGAGGATGTGAATGAATCTCAGTAGGATGTGTTGTGGGATATTCGGAGAAGGATTCATTAGAAGTTTTCATCATTTCATTTATATATCTGTTAGTAGTTTTTGTAGATTAGTTAGTACTAAGTGTATGAATTCATAGGATGTGTGAGTTCTACAGCTTGGTTTATAGATTAGAAAGCTCTCCTTGCCTGGATTAAGTTCTGTTTAGGCTTAATTCGATTTGCCTCTTCTGCTCTCGGGTTAAGAGTATACCCTGTGTTAGTTTTAGGATCAAGACATAATTCATTGCATATCATTCCAAAAGGGAGCTATACCTACCAATTCAGAGAAAATTCAGTAATCAGAGAAGGGCTTTTCAACTGTTGTGATCAGATATTTTTCATAATTTGGGCATTAAGAGTCATATTCTGAAGAAGTAAGAAAGGACAAATCTGTTTACTAACAATCTGTTTCTGAACTTTGCATGAATTTTGCCTTATGCTCCTTAGATGATCTTCGTGGCTATGAACAATAATGAATTCATAATTCACAATTGATTGAACATCTATTTATACTAGATTTTAGCTCTATTCTTGATTCACGCTTCGCAAGTTAACTCTAGATCCAAGGTTTTCAAATTGACCTTGATCTTTAGTTAGATATGTTTTAGATCCATTAGGATGCTTTAAAACATTTACATAATTCTTTCTTGACCCTCAAGTAATGATTTAAAACAAATTAAAACTCTAAAAATAGAATTACAATGCTTTATTTGACGTGTAAAACTCAGATTCACTATTTGCGGGTTCTCTAATTGACTGTCGGTTCTGATGGTCGGGCTTCTCTGTCAGTCTGTCAATTTTCTTTGCCATCGGTGTTCCTTTCTTGAATTTTTTTTCGGGCATGCCTTTTCTACTCCGTCAGTTTTGTTCTCAAAACTATGTCATCGGTGATGATCTGTGTGTTATGTTATTGACCTATCGGTGATGTCATGTTTACTTCATCAGCATTAAGACTTGTCAGTGTTCGTTGGTCAATTCCATACTTAGCATTTTCTCATGACTTTTTGTTTTGTTGGGTATGCTTGTTGTCTGCCAGTTATGCTTGTTGTCCACTGGTTAAGCTTGTAACGATGATCTCTGTCAATGTTTTTCACTAAGTGTACTAATGGAAAAATTAATGTCATCAATCTCCCCCTTTGACATTAGTATCAAAAACATGATATGTGCAACATACTGAATGTATTAGTATGTGCACCTATGTATACTTCTTCCTTAGTGATTTGAATGACTCCCCCTATGTACATGCCAGTAAGTGTAAGTATATATACATATCCTTATGTACTTTTCTTTTCCCATTTTTTTGATATATTGTACATAACTATCTTTACACATCTGTTTCTTCTGTACATACAATATACATTTCCTTTCTATTCTTCCTTTTTTGATAATAAAGGCAAAGGTACTTACATCTTGTCAAAAAGGTGGGAATGTGAGGACTTGATCTCCTCCATCATCTTTTCCCATTTATCCTTCACCATTTCTAGAGCCATGTGCTCAAGTGATATCCTTAAGTGTATAACATAGATGCTGTCGACTATAGACATCTCTTGGGTTTCAATTAAGTTTATAGCTTCATAAATATGCTACTATAGAATAGTAAGATTAGGCAAGATGTGTGCCTGTAGTTCGGTAATCTCACCTCTTAGTTGTGTTTTAGCATCCTATATTTCTTTCCTTAGCCTATTAGCCTCAATGACCTTGTCATGATGTGCCTTGATACTGTCTGCATTTGAGGTTAGGCTTTGTGCACTCATTGTGACATTAGAATCTATTTCTGCTAACTTGTCACTGTGTTATTTTGTAAACTTTTCAAGCATGCACATCTTTTGAACTAAGGTAATTGCCTCAACAATCATTGGCTCTAATTGATCAGTTAGTTCAAAGAGCTTTACCTTGTTCACTATCACTTCTTGGCTGATCTTATCAATTAACTTGTATTGATACTTTTTCTCTACTTGTTCTTCCATTGCTTGTTCTACATCTATATTCTGGTATGTGATGGCATCAGTAAGAATAGTTATTTTCTCCTTAACTGTAGCATTTTGTTGCAGTTTCACCTCAGGAATAAGTTGTTGGAGAATATCTCTTGCCTTGTCAAGTTTCATTGTTTCCCTGTGTTCCTGTATCATTTTCTTCTGAATGGCTTTCCTTTGACATAGCACTCCAAACTCTTGAAGTTTATCACTATCAAAAGTAGTAATATCCTAGTTTGGGACTTCTATTACTTTATCCATTGTAACAACCAAGATGTCTTTCTTCAATTCTTTCTTCTTCTTCTTCTTCTTCTTTTTCTGGGTGGCAGATTGATGTACTACAATTTGTAGTCATTGAGATTGGGTTGACTTTGTAGGTGAGGGTCGAGAAGATGAAGCGTCCTTTTGTTTATGTTCTGAGTCTAGTGGCTGGTTTGGTGAAGACATCTCTTCATTGGCCTTAGGTGTATCAACAGATATATCTTCTTTGTGTTTTGTTCTTTCATCCTAATTAAATTCTTCACTCTTATCTTTTTCTTCAACCTTTCTCAATGTATCCTCAATTTTGTTATCTGCTTCTTTTTTTTATCATTAGACACTTCTTGCTGAGTGTCGGTTGCATCCTTCATCTTTGTATTTGTATCCTTTTGAGTATTGGATGCATCTTTGTTTTCATCAGTACCCATATCCTTGGGTATATCATCATCTTTCTTAGATGATTTTTCCTGACTTGACTGAATATCAATAGAATCTATTAATATATTCATTTTTGTCGATGTATTGACCATTGCAGTGTCAATAGTTGAATCCTATAAGTCGGTATTTCCATGTATAATATTTATGTCTTCATCTTTTTGTACTTCTACTGTAGGGTCTTTTCCTATAGTGTCATTGACAATGTTGTCTAACCATGATTCATTATTTATATCATCATCTAAGTCACCTTTTATTGTTAACTCTTCTTTGGTAACTTCTTCATCCTCTAAACTGATGTGAATTGGACTTGCTGGTACTTGATTTTCCTCACTATTGTCAGGCCATTCTTCATCTACAATATCAACCTGTATCTGGCCAGTTATTTGAACTTCTTCATTGTCTAACTCTACTGTTGAGTTATCTTTCTGAGTGATTGTTTTCTTCTCATAATTGCTCTCGTCACAAGGATTGAGTATCTTGTTCCATTTATCATGAGCTTCTTGTTCTAGCTCTATAAACTTCTCTTCAAGAAATTTGTAAGCTCTCATTTTGGGTGAGAATTTTTTCTCATATTTCTCCATGATTTCATTTATATCTTCCCTTTTTGATTCAGGAGGCATAAGAGAAACAAGTACTCTTTCTCTTATCTATTTCTCCTCATGGAGTGCAAACGTGAACCTAGAAGATAATCTAATCAATAGTTCTTATGGTACATCACATGTAGTGAATTGAAGTGGGACATAATAGTGTCTGCACATTTTAGCTATAAGTGCATCTTAAATTTTACTTTGTTCTATAGAATCCCATTTCAACCATTTCCTAATCTTAGGTTGTGCAATAGATAAAGCTTCTAAAATGTACTTACATATTTTATCAATGTTTTCAGTATTTGATGTTGCCTTTGTTGTTTCCTTTGCAATGTTAGGATCATCCATAGCTGAGTCCTCTATATCCTCATTTTTCTGAGAAAATTTTCTCCTTTTGATAGGTTTCCTAACTAGTTGTTTTCCCTTTGATGGGTCAAGTTTCCTTTTATACACCTTTCCTTTTACCATGGGTGAAGGAGTTGCATTGTTTGCTTTCTGACTCCTTGTTCTTGACTTCTTAGGTGGAGGAGGAGGTGGTGAATCAGAATTTTCTTCCTCTGATTCATTTTCCTCTGCTGTATCACCGATGGGTAGCTGGTCCTTGGTGAGTTCCTCCTTACCCTCTTGTTCCTCTTCATCTTCAGAAGATATATTCAAGTTCTTTTTCAGTTTCTTCACCATTCTGTTTGACTGTTTTATAGCTTTCTTGATAACAAGATTTGTTTTAGTATTTTGTTTGGCCTCTTCATAGGTGCCATATCTTTGTTTCTTTTTGTCCACTAGTTCATTCACTAGTGGCTCAATGCACTCATTGGCTTATCCTTTTTTGATTTCATATTCTAGCTGTGAAAGCCATGACTTCCTAGGTACTACTACTTGGATGTATGTGAAATCAATATCTACCATGAAACATATATTCTCTTTGTGATCTTCTATCAAACTTCCAGGAATCCTTGTTCTACTTTGCAACATTTCCTTAATGGTTTTGAAATACTCATGCATTATATTATCAAAATCTGTTCCTAGTGATTCTATGAATTCACCTATCTGAATGGTTATGGGTCTGCTTGTTTCCCATACAACTTTTCCTATTGAAGGAAAGTATTCTTCGAAGTAAAAGTATATGCACATTATGAGGGAACCAAACTTACAAGTATTTATTCTTGAAGATCTTATAGTGCACATGTTCTCCTCCAGTTGATGTAACAAGATCTCTGCAAGATCCATCTTCTTTCCCTGTTTGATGATCTTGTATGCTATGCTCATAGAAGTACTTGATATACTATTCATTCTACTTTCCTGGAAGATTTTATATCCAACAACACATGCTCCAAACTTCAGCTCTACATTGGTGATAGTGTTGACCTTGAGTGCTCTTTTATCTGATTTAGCACCAGTCATTTTTTCCACTTCTGCCAGGGATGGGTGCTTGTGAGCTTGTGGTTTGTCGATTTTAGGATAACCAGTAACTGCGTGAACAACATCCTTTGCTATTGTCTTTGGCTTATTAATTCATAGAGTCTTGTTGTTCATTCTTCTAATAACAATTTTAATCCATTTTGTTTTTAAGACTTTGGGAAAATGCAATGCATTCGTGAGTCCTTTCACTTCTAGATGTTTGTTCTCTTCTTTGAGCTTTCCAGTGTCATCACATAGTTCCCTGTAGGCATTATCTAGGTCTAGATCTCCTATTTTAGAGATCTTGCAATGTATATAGGACCTCACATCCTCTACCAGCAAAACCCTAGGTGGGATTCCGGAGAATGCTGTGGAATCATTAGGTTGTGATGCTATTTCTAGGTGTAGCTTGAATTTGGGTTTAGCACAAGAGCCTTTGCTGACAAGCTTGAAATTTTTCTTCTTGTCTTCTTTAATCTTCTCAACTCTAGAAGTTGATGCCACCGCGTTGTAGAAATTTAGGGCTTTTCTTAAATAAAACAGTGCAATTGGTGAATGTGGTTACTTACTGATTCTCTATGATTGCCTATGAATGTGAATGCTTTGAGTCAAATTGATTTCTGCTAGGTTTCTCTCCAAATTTCTTTGAAATTACTCTGCTCTACTTTGCTCTGCTCAAAAATTGGTGCAAAAATGAGTTTACCCATCGGGATTTTATAACTTTTTGTGCCCTAAGTTGTCATTAATGCTTACCAACTCATCGGTATACAAAGTCTAAGTTCGTCGATAGAGGCATTCATAACATATTTGGTGTCTGTGCAAAGCGTCAGGGTTGCTAGCAGCTTTGGTGACTTCATCGATGATGGTCGGTAAAGTGGTGAAGACAAATTTTGTTGACTCAAGGTTCATTGATGTCCTTCAGTTTATACTTATCAACTTGGCATTTGTGTAATGATCAATACATTCCGGTAAGTAGTGTTAACTTTTTTGTGTGTGATCACCGATGCAAATTGTGCCCAATAACCGATGGTTTCTTTCCAACAGTTTAACAAATAACAATATATTGCATCTTTATTCATGCTAATATTACAATATGAACTATGTGTAATGGAACTGATGCATAATATAACTTGTCATAATGTAGCTCCATACATACTTGCGCATTTTAGTTGGATGTAGTGATGTCTCTGGATCCATTGGATGGGGTGTCATTATTTGTATTGCTTGTTCCATCACCTTTAGTGTTTGTGGCTTTTACCTACATCTTGTTTCTCATTCTCTTGATGTCATCAATGGTATTTCCATTGGGATGAGTACTTTTATCTATCAGTCAGTTTTTGCAATCTTTTATCACATGTCCAACCTTATGACAATACAAACATGCCATACCTGGATTGGTCCAACCTATTGACCTTCTGGTCCACTTTCTCATATAGTTTGCAACAATATGACCATAGCTTCCACATGTTGTGCAGTTTACCCATGTGTTATATTCCCAAACATATGAGTTACCAAATCTTGTTGGTTTGTGGCTATTATCAGTTTCTTTTGGTGTCCAGGCCTTGTTGTTATTTTTCCAGCACTCTTCATGTGTATGTCCATTCATCTTGCAGGTAGGACAGTACTTGTCCATGTAGATTTTTCTCTTTGGATTTGTCACTTTGGATCTTCACTCATGTGCCTTGTGTCCTTTCTTTTGACATTTATAACAATTACCAATGAAAGTAGATTGTGCTTGAGAAATACCTTTCATATTGCTTCTGTAGATGTTTGAGGTGTGGCCGGGTTTTCCACAGTGATTGCATGACAACTTCTTGGATCTTGGGGTTGTGAAAGCATTCCTTTGATCTGGTTGATTAGAAGATTCACCATTCTCATTGTACCCTAATCCTGTGTAGTTGTTGACTCTTCTTTGTCCATCAAGAAAATCATCCATCCTTTTGTTGCTATCTTCAGATTTCTTGATCAATTTGTTGTGTTGATTCTGGAATTTGAGTTCATGCTTCAATTTTTCATTCTCTTCTCTTAGCTCACCAATGATCTGTATTCTTTCAATGAGTTCTATATTTAGTATGTTTGCTTCTTGACTCATAAGAATAATTTGGTAGGTAACCACATGGTGATGCTCAGTAAGTCTTTGAATCTCTGATTCTTTCTCTTGCAGCTTTTCTGTTATTTTCCTCCTATCATCAATGGCTAGTGTTCTTTCATTTTTAGCTTTTCTTGCATCATTCATGACATCAATCATTTTCACCATTTGAGTTTCTTGACCGATTTGCAGCATCTTGATTTTCTCTGTTAGATGTAGATTGACCTCTTGTAGACTTGTGATTTCTTCTACTAATGCATCTGAAGCTTTGTGTGTTGATGATTCTGTTGTATCAAAGTAATCCTGTATTTCTATTTCTTTGTAGTCCTTCTCATTCAGCCTAGTTGCCATAATCTTTCTTTCATCAAGAAGTTTTCTTAATTTGATTCTCGCCTCTTTATACTGCTCATAGTTTATCTGCATCTGTAACTTCTCATTCTCAATAGTCATGTCTAGTTTGTAGTTTTCCATTGCTCTGATCTTTTCTCTTAAGTCTTTAAGCTTTTAAAGAAAGAGACTCAACTCTGATACCAATTGTTAGAATTATATTGGAATGATGTACTGAGAGGGGAGGAGTGAATCAGTAGCTCTAAAAATTTTCTTGGTTAGCCCATTAACCCTTAGTCATCAGTTTGTAAATTATCTTATCTAACTATTCATCTTTCTTTATGTATATGCAATCATAACATACTTTCGTTAATATGTAACCATACAAGAAACATTCATGAAAATAGATAACACATGACACAAGATATGATATCACAGAAAAATTCTATTAGGAAGTAAAAACTGCGGTGAGGATTGTTACCCACAAGACTTCACTATCTGCAGATAAGAAGGGGCCGATTAAGGCTTACAATTGGTCACTTCTGATGACCTACCGTATTAGGAGTATTACAGCGGACACCTATTAAGATCTACTTCGTTTGAAGCTTTAGAAACACTGCTAAGTGTGCACTCTGTTAAGAGATTTGTAAAGAACGGTTAAATCCACCTTCTACAAAAGGATTTTAGATGTGATGCACTTGTTAGAATGCAACTACATAAGTCTTTGATCTGATGATGTATGCAATTTGTAATTGCTAATAATAGATCCAATAAAGCTTCCTATGTATGAGTAATCATCTTTTCATGACTGAATAACACCTTTGTCTGCTCGTTGGTAGCTTCTGTGTGTTCTTGATAACTGATGTGATCTGTTTCTAAACTTTGCATGAATTCCACCTTCTGCTCCTTAGATGCTCTCCATGGCTATCAACAATAATGAATTCATAATTCACAATTGATTGAACATCTATTTATACTAGATTTTAGCTCTATTCTTGATTAACACTTCACAAGTTAACTCTAGATCCAAGGTTTTCAACTTGACCTTGATCTTTAGTTAGATATGTTTTAGATCTGTTATGATGCTTTAAAGCATTTACATAATGCTTGATTGACCCTCAAGTAATGATTTAAAACAAATTAAAAATAGAATTACAATGCTTTATCTGACGTGTAAAACTCAGATCCACTATTTGAGGGTTCTCTAACCGACTGTCAGTTCTGATGGTCGGGCTTCTCTGTCAGCCTGTTGGTTTTCTTTTCCGTCAGTGTTCCTTTCTTGAACTGTTTGTCAGGGATGCCTTTTCTACTCCGTCGGTTTTGTTCTCAAAACTATGTCATCGGTGATGATCTTTGTGTTATGTTATTGACCCATCAGTGATGCCTTGTTTACTTCGTTGGTGTTAACAATTGTTAGTGTTCATTGGTCAATTCCATACTTAGCATTTTCTCGTGACTTTTTGTTCTGTCGGGTATGCTTGTTGTCTGCCGGTTATGCTTGCTATCCGCCGGTTAAGCTTGTATCGATGATCTCTGTCAATGTTTTTCACTAACTGTACTAATGGCAAAATTAATGTCATCAATAACATGATATACCTCTTACAACAAAAGTTTGGGAATCAGACAACAGTCTATAGTACAACCGTAAAGTTGTGCGCCTCTAATTTGGAAGGTCTTAGATTCAAGTCTACATAATCTTAAAAAATAATAATTTGGGAGGTCTTTGGTTCACATCTACTTAATCTTAACAAATAAACTTCAGCCCATGGGCATATTAAAGAAAACACTAGCTCCATCTAGACGTTGCATTACTTACAAGAAAAATAACTGCTTGGCAAACTTCTGTGACTAGAAGTTTCTTCAAATTTGATTAGCAGACTAATGAAACCCTTGATTCCTCTTTTGGTAGCTACGGCATGACTTTTACAATCTGGACTTTGCATGACTCTTTAGATTAACTTCTGACCAAA
Source organism: Thuja plicata (assembly GCA_018584345.1). Classification (NCBI taxonomy): domain Eukaryota; kingdom Viridiplantae; phylum Streptophyta; class Pinopsida; order Cupressales; family Cupressaceae; genus Thuja; species Thuja plicata. The sequence continues at coordinate 1,015,844 of MU224567.1, read as the reverse complement.
TTTTGGCAAATTTTAGCCAGATCTTGCTAAAATATATAACATAAGCATTTTCTTTATTTGTATGTGAATTGCACATGGATAAGCCAAGCATTGAACAGGTGTAGATTTAGAACCAAACACAGTTGACATGACATACATGTCGCTAGAAGTAGAAACATGCTTAATAAGATGGGTGAAAACAATCTATTTAATTGATATAACATATGTTCACATTGCAAAGTTAAACTTAAGGATGTATTAAAGAAAAATATTGGATTTGGATGAGATTAGATAGTATCATTTTGAAAATTACTTAGCTAATGATGTAGAATATTTTGTTTCACCTTGTGCTTTATACGAGTTATTGAATTGTCTTCTGTGTTGCTTCCGGTATATCTGTGTAAATACAAATTCTACTTCTCATGGAGTCTTCATTTACTGGTATTTTAACATTTTGGAACGAATAATACTAGAGTAACCTTTTTTACGGTATCAAAAATACAATAGAATATCTTTGACTCCTCGAAAAATATTAGATACATAATCAAGAAAATATTTTCAGTCAATAATACTTCGAATAATAATTATAAATATCATATGGATATTCAATCCTCTCATATATCAGAAGGAAAAAAGATGACAATTTTTTTTTTTAAATAACATCATAGTTTATCTAATTACTAGATCATTATAAATATCAAGCTTATTTTGCACTCTAAAGCAGTTGGAAAACAATAAATACTTCAAATTTAATGATATAAGTTATCAAAATCAAACATAATGAAAATAAGTTGTTCCATAAAATAATTACACATATGTCAACATGAAGGATATTTTTCTTCTCCTGCAAATAGCTTGAGAATGCAGGCCTCTACACTAATAGCCATGTACTGACCCTTTGACGGGTGAAAAAATAAATCATGGTGGTAAGCCTACGAGATAGATAGATTTGGCCTAAATGAAGTATTAAACATAATCTACATAGCAAAATAAGAAGACACAGTAGCCGCTCTAATCTCTATGAAAATTTAAGAAAAGGCAGAAAATAACGTCAACACGAAACTATAAGAAATAGATACATTAACTAAGTATTCAAAGAATGTTGTTCTATTATAGTTTTTTAAAATGAAAAATATCTTTTTTTTAAAGCTATATCTAATGGACTAACAGAAATAGTTTAATTCAAAAAATTACTAATTGGTCATGACATGGTAATTCAAAATAAGACAATTAAAAGAACATGAGAATTGTAGAAGTCTTGGTCAAGAAATATTCCTAAAATTACAAATAACCTCAGGTTCTCCTATCTTTGATGTGCAGGTGCAGACAAAGATTCACAGATTCAATAGAATAACCAAGGACCCTTTTTAAAGAACTTTTCAAATCTATCTTTTATTCTTCTTTCTAACACTGTCTAGTATAGGTCAAGGTTGACATATACCCCCTTGTTGTAGTGCTTATTTTAGTGATAGATCAAAGAAGACAAACTCTACATTTGCAGAACCCAATTCCAGGTTTTGGGTCGAGGTACAAGTCAAAGTTGACTTGTACCCTCGAATTTGACATGTTCCTGAGGCCTCCAAATTCTTAGCGTCTATATTTTCCAACTTCTTGATTCCAGATCTAGATCTGTTCCAGTTTATGATACAACTTGACAATCTATTTATAGATCTAAACTTGCATCCTCTTCTAGTCTTCAAGGTTAGTACATTTCCCTCTTCTTCATTTCATAACACTTACTTTAATAGATTAGGTCCCTCTATTCCATATAATTTAAAAATCCTTCTCTTAGAGAAAGGAAGACGAATCCAAGACCCTACCTTGTGAAGATCATGAATTGACACCTTACCTTGCGGGAATTGGTTTTCCTTTTATTCAATGTATTGGATCTTCCTAAATATAACATACTTTGGTGAGTTATTTATCCTAGCATTGCTCACCATTTTGTATGTTACAGTATGTACTTAAGGATGCATTTTCTAT
>MU224567.1:966720-996158 GCA_018584345.1 Thuja plicata | reverse complement strand
ATTATAATTAATTAAATTTATTATTATAACACATAGGAATATTTCTTAATTCTATTCATTCTATTATTTATTCATGTAACTTATTATATCATAAAATATAGTGAAAATCTATAGATAGAGAAAAAGTATAATAATTAAAATAAAAAAAATGGCTCGTAATGGCTCTGTTATGCTCAATGAGATTTCGCTCGCCCTAGATGAGCATACTTGGATAATTCGATCTTAGATATTCCTCTGCTAAATGGTTTCTCAGTCCTTCCTCAAGATGACGATGGCCCTCAAAATTGTTTTCAGGGTAGTCCTCATCAGAAAAGCTTAAATTCACTTGGTGATTCTACTTTGATGCAAAGCAGGGCCCCCCCTCTGCCTCCCCATTTTGGCTCGAATTGGTGCACAATAAAATCTAGGCACTCCAGAAGCTTAGATAAGAGGCACTATGTGGAAAAAAAAATAGAAGTAGGGCAACCAAAATCTGCGCTATCCCTTTAACATCTAAAACCCCGGCCTTCACTTCAGGAGAAAATCAAATTGCCCTAGGAGATCGATGAATGCCCTAGATCCAACCCTCTTCCAATCGGTTGCAATAGGGTTTTTTTCTGCATTAAGTCAGGCGGAATGTTCTTTAAAACCGACCCTTATTTCCAAAAATTATGATTTCATTGCCTCCCATCATAACCCTAATTTTAAGACGATGAAGATAGACTCCACCCTTGAAGCTCCTTTAATCGGAGGTCATGCAAGCCTCAGAGGAGTATCCATCAATGAACTTAGGAAGTACCCTTGGGAAATCTTATGGCTATGGAAGAAATTCTATTAATGATTTATTTGAATGATATTTATACCATTGGTATGCACCAATATTGCAAATACCATGGCCTCTTCATTTGGTGGTCTTGTACAAGTTGTCCAATTGAGGTAATTGCTAAGTGGTTGGAGGATTACTATAGAGGCTAGGTAGGTATCACCTTCCTTTCTAGTAACTTTCTTTTTGTTGATTGTAAGGATACATCTATTAAGGCTGATATGCTTGCTAGAAAATGCGTGGAGTTTAAAGGGAAAAATTTCTAATTATTGATTGGGATCCCAATTTTGATCCTTGCAAAATTGGCAAACTAGAAGTAATCAAATGGATTAAATAACCTAATTTTCCTGTTGAATTAATCCATATCAATCTATTAAGAGACATTGGAAATCAACTTGGAAAATTTGTAAGTTTAGAAGAAGAATTTTTGTCTTATTATGATGTTATATTAGTTGTCAAATTGGATATCTCTATAAAGAATCTAAAGATTCTTAAGCTCAAATATAAAGAGGCTACATATTTTATTAAGCCCACCATCTACAGCAATCCATCCCTAGTAAATAATTCCTCAATCCCCATGTTTGCTGAACCAAGCTTCCCTATCCCCACACCACCGATTAACAAGAAATTCAATAATGAGAAACTTAGCTTTATTGTGGAAGAACCCAGTCAGGATAATAATCAGCCCCTAAGTATGGCATCACCCCTGCGAGAGGTTCAACATAGCCCTAGAGTCGATAATGAAAATATTGCTCAAACTACTGCAACAACAACTAAGGAAACAAACAATGAATCACAAGACTAGGATAATGCGTTGGCATCTTCTAACCAACACTCTATGGAGGCTATATCACTCCCCAAGAAGAATAATGTTTTCATTAATTGTAAGATGAAGACTAAGGATGGGGAGATTGTGAAGGAAATAAATATTTATTCACCCTAGCCCCACATTAATAATACTAAGGAATTAAAATAGAAGCACAATCCCCAAGCTGCTTTTCCTAACAGACATTCAGATGAGATTAATAATAAAGTGCGCTTAAGAAACCTTGTGAATATTATTAGCAAGGAAATATTGGAAGATAACACCAATAGTAGTATAGCATATATGATTGACATGAAAGCTATTAATAAGGAAAAGGAAGTACTAATAAGAAAAATTTTGGAACATGAAGAGGCAGAGAGATCAAAAGATATTTTAGAGGAGGAAATGGTTGAACTTAGTAGCAAAAAAGTGAATATATCCAGCCCCATTCTAGTTATTATTGTCATTGAGAATGAGAAATATACACCGAACTCTGCAAAGATTTCAAAAAAGGCAGGAAGGAAATCTCTTACAAAATTGAGAAATAGGGATGGACATGTTGAAGTCAGTCCAAGATTACCACAATCTGAAATTTAGTGAAGCAAAAGTTCCTTCCCATATCATCATGAAACTATTATCATAGAATGTTAGGGGCCCTAACAAGTAGCGGATATTAAAATGTTGTAGATCTTAATTAAAATCTAAGATTATGATAATTGAAGAGACAAAAATAAATTTGACAAAAAATTATTTCCTTAAAAAAGAATTTGTATGTGTGAGCTACTTGGCACTGTTGCTGAGGGTGCTTCAAGGGGTTTAGCAGTGATTTGTGACCCAAGATGAATTTCCTTCACCTTGGTTTGTTAAAATAAGAGCTAGATGTGTGGAATGGTCAAAATAATTAGATCAAAATTACAATACTATATATTCAACATATATGGTCCCATACAAACCCACGACAAGAGGAGGGTCTGGAAAGAGATTGAGAAATTCCTGGAAACTATACCAAACCAAATACACATCTTAGGAGGGTATTTCAATGCAGTCCTTGATCAAATTAAAAAATTGGCAGGATCCTCCAAAATCCCTACAGCTACATATGACTTCAGGGATTGGACAAGAAAAAACTATCTTGTCGAAATATTGACTACACAAAATAGATTTACATGGAATAATTGAAGGTAAGGTTTTAGTTTCATAGCAGAGAAACTTGACAGATTCCTTTTCAATTGACATTGGGATGAATTACCTTCTAACCTCTCAGTAGAAATATTGACATACTTAGGTTCTAATCATTACCCCATCCAACTTACTATCACAGAGCATAGATCGCCCATAAAATGTCCCTTGAAAATAGAACAAATGTAGCTTAAAGATGAGAATGATCTTTTTTTTAATAAAGAAATGGAGGTTTGAAGCATAATTCAAAGGTTCCAAGATGTTCTTCTTAGTCTCTAAAATGAAATATACAAAAAAAATAAAAAAATATTGTTAGCTTGGAACAAAACTCATTTTGGAAACATCTTTGACACCAAATTGAGATTAGAAGAATAACTTGGAAACCTCAATATGTAGGTCATAGACAAAGGAATGAATGCAAAAATGTAATTGAAGGAAAAAGGGCTAAAAATGAAATATGAAGACATTTTATCCAAAGAAGAAATCTATTGCCACCAAAATTCTAGAGCAACATGGCTAGAAGCAGGAGATAGAAACACATAATTCTTCCATAATAGCACAAAAATAAGAAGAAACCTTAATAAAATCACCAAAACCAAAGACTCAAATAGATTAGATATTGAGGACCCCAAGGTTATTTCTAAAATAGTAGCAACTTTGAAAATATCCTAAATAACCTGGAGGGATCCCATCTATCACAACAACAACAATAGATACTTGGAAACATCCCCCATATCATAAAAAATGAACAAAATAAAATAGCGACTAAAAAATTCACTAAAGAAGAGATATAAATTGTTATAAAAAAAATGCACCCTAATAAGGTCATAGGGCCAAATTCTTTTCTTTCCTTCTTCATCTAAAAATGTTGTCACTTCATAGGGGATGAGGTGAGTGAAGCTTTGGAAGGGATGAGGAACTCAGGAAACCTACTCAAAGAGATTAACAACACATTCCTATCCCACATACCAAGGAAAGAGAAAATAGAAGGCTTTGATAGCCTTAGATCTATCTCATTGTGCAAAGCAATTTAAAAAATCTTGACAAATATATTAGCCAACATAATTTTGAAACTTATACCTGGCATTACAAGTAAAGAACATGGAGGCTTTATCCCTATTTGATCCATCTATGATGGTGTCATCATCGCACACGAAGACATTCATTCCATTAAAAAAAAAAGGAATCCAATATGTTAATACAATTAGATATCAACAGAGCATATGACAGAGTGGACTGACGCTTTTTACCTAAAGTAATGGAAAAGTTTGGCTTGACTAAACAAAGGATTAATTTGATCTATGAATGCATTGCTACCCCTAGGAACTCAGTACTAGTAAATAGAACACAACAATGTTTCTTTATCATATCTAGAGGTTTAAGAAAAGGTGACCCTATTTAACCTTTCCTCTTCATTATTATGGTGGAATCTGTAGAAAGATCTATAGCTAAGGCCAAAGAAGTAAGACAAATACAAGGATAAAAATTCACAAATTGTATCAACCCCTTGACTCGTCAACAATTTGTTGATGACAATATGCTATATGGAAGCTGTAACATAAGACAATAAAATAAAATAAGATCAATCTTGGATACCTACATAATAGCATCAGGCCAAGAAATTAATAATTGCATGTCATAAATCTTCTTCTTGAATTAAGACCCTACCACTAAGAGAGATATATGCTCAATTCTTAAATTTAATAAAGGTGAGCTTCCCAGCAAATACCTCAGTCTTCCTTTGGATAAAGGAATCAAGTCAACTAGATTATGGGATAATATTATCTCCAAACTAAAACAATAATCTAGCACATGGAAAGGATTATGTTTATCTTCAACGGGAAAAGATGCCATGGTTAAAATTTTCCTTTCAGCTATCCCCATTTATCAACTCTCATACCTCAACCTTCCCATGGAAATTAGAGGAGAAATCAATAAAACACTTAAAAAAAATTTCTAGCAAGGTTCAGAGGATAAAAAAAGGTTGGTCATGATTGCATGGGATAATAATGTAAGCCAAAGAGGATGACAGGCTTGGATTTAAAAACACCAGACAACAAAGTAGAGCTCTGGGAGCCAAGTTAATTTTGAGGATGTATAGGAATAGAAAATTGAAATGGATAAAATCCTGAGAATAAATACCTAAATTCCCAAGACCCGATCAAGGTATTTAGAAATTCTCATGCCTCCAAACAATCTATTATATAGAACTTCATGATGGAATGCAAGGATATCATTAAAGAGAAGTTAACTTGAAACCTTGGTGGAGGCAAGGATGCACTATTTTGGGAAGAACATAACTTTAACACTTCCAGGATCACATTGGAAGAGAAATTAGTTAAGTATGTTAAGGATTACATCAAAATTACCAATAATGATATAACATTAGGGTGGAAATGGAAGACATTTAAGATTTTGGATATTCCCTCAAAACAAACTCATAAGCTATCTGAAATTCTCCAAAAAAGACATGTCACCTTCAAAAATGGCAAGGAAAGGTTTGCCTGGGATGGTTCGAAAATAGGAGAATACAACAATAAGGATGGATACAATTTACTTAGTAAAAAACAACTTAGATGAAAAATAGAGCTCCCGCATAAACTTTGTTGGGCTAAACATTGTCTCCCTAAAGCAGGTATCTTCACCTTGATGTCTCTTCAAAGGACAATCCTTATTGCGGATAGATTTAGAAAAATGGGCTTTAAAGGCCCTAGTAGATGCCCCCTTTGTGAGAAAGATTAGGAAACTACAAATCATATTGTCCTTAATTGTGATTACTCTAATGAATGTTGGAGGTGGTTATGCAAAAAAATGAACTTGATATATGCATTACCCAATAACCTAATAGGATTATTCAATGCATGGACTAATACACCACAAAAATAGCATCTCCAACTTACTATGGACTATATGACCCTCATCATGATATAGGAATTATGGAAAGATGGGAATAGGAGGATATTCAAGGAAAGTAAAATGGCATGGGAGCAACTGACTAACAAAATCAACGCGACCATCATAGAGTTAGAAAATAGTATAATTCTCTTTTAATCTTATAAAAACACCTCAATAAAACATTGGGATGAAAAAATAAGAGAAAGATGGGAAGGTCTAAAACTCCCAATATTCGTAAGGCTAGGAAATTTAGAAAACTTAAAAAAGAGACAAGAATGGGTCTGGCATCTCCCCAAGGATGGGTGGTATAAGTTAAAATTTGATGGGGCTTCTAGAGGTAACCCTGGGATAACTAGTGTTCATTGTATAGTTCAGGATTGTGAAAACAAAGACATTGCCTCTTGATCAAAACCCCTTGGTAACACATCCAATAACATGGAAAAACTCTCTACATTAATTGAAGGATTAAAAATTTGCAGAGACTTGAACTTAAGTAGATTTGAAATTGAAGGTGATTCTACCATTAGTATTAATGGCCCTAGGAAAGGTTGTATACCCAATTGGAAGCTTAACTCACAGCTTGTAGTTTCTCTAGAGGTTGCCTCTTCCCTAAAAAATTGCTCTTTCAGCCATATTTACATAGAAGAAAATAAGAAGGTGGACAAACTTGCCAACGACGGAGAGGATGATATTTATACAAATACCCTTTATCAATTATAGAACTAAAATAATATTAAAAAGACACTAGCTCATATTCGCGTATGGTATGACACAGCTAACATCAGGCACTTGTATGTACCTTATAAGATATAAATGGCTCCTTCACTATATCTTTATGGCATCTTAGATAGATCTCCCCTATCTCCTCCTCATGGGGATCTCTCTACCTTCCATATATTTAAAAAATGGAAAATGGCGTTAAGGGGTAGCAGTTAATCTTTACATATTTTTCTGGTCATGGTACTCTGCTTATTTTCATGGCATATGAATTAAAATGATTATTATATTTATTATTTCAGTATTGCATTTTCATAAACAGTAATTGTAATATACATTTTGTTTCCTCTCCTTGTAAATGCTTTTGCCATTGTCCTTAAAATGGAAAATATTTATTGGTATCTTTCTTCTGTAAAAATTACCTTGACAAAATGATTATTTTATTATAATGGACTTTGTTTATATGGACATATATTTTCTGCCTCAGATTATATATATAGAAGGCAATTATTAGTTACTTCTCTGGTCATGGTATTCTGATTATTTCATGCCATTTGAACACAGTTATACACACACACACACACACACACACACACTTACAAAAATATTTAATGAATATATATTGTGTCTCTCCTTGTAAATGTTTTTCTAGCTGTCCTCTGTTGGGGATTCTCTTAACTTGTATCTTCTTTTAGCAATGCTTGTCTGCTATATTGATTTGTTTCAACAGAATATGGGGCATGTAAGGGACAAGCCTTGCCTCCCATCATTCAACTCATTTAATATGATTATTACTCATGCAAAATATAACATCTCTGCTCTATTTCTTATTTAGCAATCACTCATTTAATCTGTAATACTATCCAGAGATAATGTCAAATTATGGGTTAACATCATCTTTGGAATAATTTTAAAGCTTCAAGGAAAGGCATATGACTATACTGAATACCTTATACATATTTCAACAATCTCATATATTTAAATGCAGATTTCCTACCCAAAAAATTGGGTGATGAAAATAGGAGAAGTAAGATCGGTAATAGAACTGAATTTTCACTGTCTAAAATCATTTATTCAATTTAACTCTCTGATTTAAGTCTTTCAAGTCACATTGAATCCACTAACAAAGTTTTTTCGAATTAGGAGAGTTTTGTTCCAGGTAACAGTATGGTTTGGGCTTCAACAGTGAGGGTTCACCTCTAAGAGAAAGGAATGGAATGATTGGATAAAAGTATTAATAGAATGAATGTTCTCTTCTTCTCAATTCTTATTATGATATTTAATACCAAGTTTGGATTTATAGAAAGGTGATATCTTGAAACAAACAACATTATTCTAGATGTAAAAACATATGCTCCCATTTATGCCTCAAATTTGAAAAGAAATAACAAAGAAAACCAACCAAGATGTGTAATTTTTTATATGGGCTTAATGTCTCGAGTGAGATCGGAGGTTTTCTTAGCTCCATACTTTCCTACCGGTGCCCACAGTGAATGGAGCAATTATAATTTCCTTTTTATAGCTAACAAAAAAAATCTTTGGCTCCAACCTTTTATTGATAAAAAAATTATAGTGAAAGTATATTTATTTTTTTAGTATTAGTAAAAAAATTATGTGTAGCCAAAGATCGATTACTTCTAGTGAAAATAAAGGAAATCTACTTAAATTTTAATTTTAAGTCAATTATGTGGTGGGACAACTGAGTAACCTATGACAATGTTTTAGTAGGGATATTTTCTAGTTATCTTAAGTCTAAAGTTATATTTGTCCCCAGTTTCTAAAAAACTTATTTTCCAACTAATACCCCTTTGATTTATCTTTGCATCATGCTTGTCCACTAGTGGAACTACTACCTAAGGGTGCCAGCAAGAAGTTGAGTCCAATTTTTAGCCATAAAGTGAAACTATTTTCCTTATTTTTCAAAATTCATCCCAATTGATCAAAATATTTGAAGCACATAAACATTGAATCTGAAGAAAAGTCAAGAATATGAAATGTATTACTCAAAGTCTAGTTTCCCAATATGTAATTTATATTTATTGCCTAGATAATAAAAAAATAATTTCACTAGCTATTTCCAAAAAGAACTATTTAAAAATCATTGTTTTGGGAGCTTCCATGCCTGTGTACAAAAACCATAATTTAACCTAAATGAAATTATTTTTTTGAATCCTTTTGTTTTGGAATATCACTTTTAAGACACTCAATATTGAGGAGCATATTTTTTTGCATTTTTTTGGTAAATAAATTTTTTTCTACTATTTGGTTACTGGGCATATTTTTATTTTGAAAACCCCTCATGTATGACAAGAATAAGTTGACCTAAACTCATCATTTATTAATTTTTATTTTTCTCAAAGTGAAACAAATTGTCTGTAGTTTGATGTTTTTGATTAAAAAAGAAGGCAAGACAAGGGGGTTGACCCGAATAGACACATCCAACACGAGAAGTGCAAACTACCAACAGATTACCAGCACATCACGGAGGTCAACAAACCCTCATCCAATACCCTTTTTAAAAATCAAAATCCAAAAATTAAAACTAACAGGCCCCAACTCCAACATGGAGTCGGTAACCAGCTTGTAATTCCTAATAGACCCCAGCTTCACCTCGAAGTTGGTAACCAGTCTTTGAAAGTGAGTATTCAAGTAATTATGATTAATAATAAAGTAGGAATTAAAACTAAACCAGTAGCAAAAGTTTAGCAGAACCACAACAAGGCCCTCATTGGCCAGCCAACAGAAACCAGTAAAAAAGAAAAGCATGGAAAAAAGAGAAGGTTAATTGGGGTTTTTACCCCCACTATCCAGCAGCAGCTTGAGCCAATCCTCTATAAGGAATTGAAACAACTTCTTTTCCTTGTGTTCTTCCCCCTGGGCAGATGCCTTCACCATTTGCAAAAGTTGGAGTGTGGTAGCCGCTAAATGAATAATCTTGACCGCGAACCCAGCGACCTTGTTAAAACTTTCACCAAGATTTTTTATTTCCTCTTTGACCTCCCGCAGATCCATCTTTGAGACCAAATCTAGGGAGGAAGTCTGAAGAGATTTAATATCCTTCTAGAGTTTGGATATTTCATTCACCGTGTTCCGCATGCTCTTGGTCACCTCTTCCTTAACCTCTAGGGCCTCATTTTTAGTTTTCCCACTCACCTTTGGTTCCCCATCCATCACCGGGGGGTCTGTTGACAATGGGGATGTGGACTACGACTCCTCAATATTATCTTTAAACAACTTCTTCTTGGAGAGGTCCATGGTGGGCAGAGTGAAGCTTGCCAAAATTTGGGGAGAGTCATGGCTCCTCTCATCCCCATCCAGATCTTTTTCTTTCTCCATGATCTTTCTTTTCTTCCCCTTTGTAGTGTTCCCACTGGTGTTAATATTTTTTACCTCCTCCTTCTCCGACTCTTCCTCTTCCTCCTCATCTTTAATGTAACGCTTCCTAACCGATTTCTGTTTAAAGCGGGTTTTAGCAATTCTGTGTGACCTCCTTCTGCTATCATTATCTTCCTCCTCCTCCTCATACTCGATTGTGATTTGGGTACCACCTATGAACCCCACATTGGTCTTCTTAGCTTTTTCTGGGGTTTTGGAGGAAGATAAGGGGTTAGAATGGGCGCCCATGACCTCCTTAGGGCCCTTCACATTCAGCATGGTAATACCCTCTAAGGAAGCAATTCTAGAGGGACACAAAGAAAGGTGGAAATTGTAAAGGAGGAGAATAAGCCCTTGATGGAGAATGCAATAGTTCTGCCTAGCTTTTTTTGATGAATAGAGGCCTTCACTATTAATATAAATATTAAAGTACAAAATTCACAAAAAAAGGGTCGGGGGAAAAAAATTCACCCCGCAAGTTCACACGGCACCTAGGCCAGAAACAAACAGCTATTCATAAAAAAAAAATATAAAACCAGATCCCCTCAAGCTGCGAGAGAAGTAGCAGAAGAAGGAGGAGGATCTCTGTCATCCAGTTTTCCCCAGACAATGGTCACAGGAGCTTGATCAGGGATGGCCCAGCCATCTTCAGGATCTTCTTTTTCAACTTCTCCTTCCTCCCGCCTGGGCGATATAGCCCACGCCAGGCAAGGGAATTTTCCTTGATTATCAGGAGCAGAGGCCGAAGGCCGAGCAACAACAGTAGAAGCAAGCACAGGAGGCCACCCAGAACCCGCATCCCTCTGAGGAGGTGGGGAACGGGAGCGGCGATGCCATTTCCATGGGGTCCTGGAGTGTCTGGCAGAGGAGCTTCGGCTACGAAATCGCCCTTGGGCGGCGTACGGTCAGCTGCGAGAGAATCTGGAGGCACTCAGGCAACAGTGCAAGGGGCATTGCCCCAGTGCTGGAGCAACTCTTGTAAGTGGGCAACCTCTAAGGTCACTTTTTTAGCTTGCACCTGAATGTGCATCATTACATTATTACAAATACAAGCTTTATCAAAAAGAGAAACATGAATATCCTGAGAACTGTGAGAAAAAAGCACATCATTTCTATCTTTCCACAAAGTAAATAAAATTTCCAGCCGAAAGGAATGCCAAATCTGGGTGAAGTGGGAAGGCATTTTGGGAGAGTCACCAAGGAGAACCATGTGCCAAGAAAAGGGTTTTGGCCTGAAGGGAGCAAATAAGTAATGAATCCAATTCTAGTAATTTTGGGCACGACAAAAAAACTAGAAAATATGCATGAGAGTCTCCGAGTGACCAAAAAAAGGGCATTTGGGGTCAGGAAACCCCATATGCCTGAGTCGAGCTCCCAACGGTAAGCCCTGGTATAACAAACACCAGGAAAAATGAGCAATTTTAGGCTCAGTAATAGCATCCCAAATGATGCAAAATCTCCACCCCCAGCTCTTCTGCGAAGAGGAAAGATGCCAGTGGTGATTGAGCGAGTCAATCATGGGAAAATGAGGCATAAGCCAAGAATACCCAAGTTTCAGATTGTAACTGGTGAATGGAGTGGCAGGATACCACTTCCAATCTTTCCACCATAGTCTAATGGATTGAATTCCCAATATGTGTAAGAGGTGAGGCGGAATGGCATAAAACCCAGTAGGTCAAAAGTTGGACGATCTGGGTGGATGAGCCAAAACTGAACTTGGAGATCATCCCAGGATCGAAGACTCATGGTGCTTCTGGAAAAGACATCTTTAGGGGTCTAAATTCCATGCTTGTGGAACCCAAGAGCACTAAATCCTTGCATTTTGGCAAGAGGAATCCCTTTCTGGGAAAAAAGAGGGGACCACCAAATGTTCTGCTGGTTGAAAGAAAGACCATCACAAAATCCATTTCCAGCCCACCGAAGCCAAGGCTTGATAGATTCCCAGGCTCTCCAGATACTTTTGGCAACAAAAGTGCCTTGGATTTGAATAGGCTCCCTCATAACCAGAAGGGTTTGAAATCCAATCCCCTTCCAGGAAGGCTTGTGGAGAGGAAATCCTGAGGAAATGCAGTGTCGAAGTAGAATTTTCCAGGATTCATCACCAGAGAGGCAACACACAATCCATTTGGCACAAAGGGCATGTCCTTGCTTCTGGGTATCAATTAAACCAAGCCCAGCAGAGGACTTAGGAAGGCAACAAAAGTCCCAGGCGACTCTATGAAAGCCCTGATGATCAATACCAAAGGCCCAAAGAAAATCCCGGAGAAGTTTCTCAAGCCATTTGTAAGAGGCTTTGGAAGGGGCCCAAGAAGAGGAGTAGTAAACATGCGTAGCGGCTAGAACTTTGGAGCAGATCTGGAATTTTCCTACAAGGGAAAGCGGCTTCATGATCTAGTAAGTAAGCTTTTTTTCAATCTTAGAAAGTACTGCATTCCATAGATCAGTAGGATTGCCTTGAAAAGCAAAGGGAATACCCAGAAACCAGAATATCTCCCCATGCTGAATTTTTGTCCAGCCAAACTATGAAAGCCAGGGAGGCTCAGGAAGAGCCGACTATCTGTAACAAAGGGTTTTGTGCCATTGAATGGTAGAGCCAGAGGCCAGGCAAAAAGTGTCTAAACACTGCAAGGCTGCCTTGATATTCTCTTCATCCTCATCCAGGGTGAGGAAGGAATCATCGGCGAAATGACCATTGACCAGCTGTTGAGAAGAATTTGGCAAGGATATTCCCCTAATAGTTCCCATAGAAATGGAATGAGCAAGCAAATATCCAAACCCTTCGGCCGCTAACACATAAAGAGCAGGAGCCAGAGGGCAGCCCTAGCGAATGGAATGAAAAAGGCCGAAGTTGGAAGACTGTCGACCATTGATGGTAATGCAGGCGGAGGCATCATTGAAGAGCATCTGCACAGATTAAAGAAATCTTGGGCCGAAACACATAACATGAAGCATTGCAAGGATAAAATGCCATTCAATACGATCATAAGCTTTAGCAAAATCAATTTTGAGAAAAAGGGCTTTTTGGTTAGACTTTCGAGCCCATTCCATACCTTCCCAAACAACAATGATGTTGTCAAGAATAAATCTTGACTTAATAAACCCTATTTGTTCAGGCCGAACAATTTGCGAAAGCATGTGTCGGATCTTAAGAGCCAGAGCTTTGGCAATGATCTTATAAGAGACATTGATCAAAGTGACTAGCCGCCAGTTGCAAATATCTTTAGGATCCCCAGACTTGGGAATGAACTTGATATTCCCCTGATTGATGATATCCCCAAGGGAGCTGCCTAGATTTTAATTTTTCCCTCACATCCAAAACCATAGCTTCAAGGGAATGAAGCAGGTATAAGGGGAAAGAGATAGTATCATTGTACCTGAAATGGTTTAACAAGGGAAAGTGGTAGTTGTAGCAGGTGTCAAAGTGGCCTTCTAGGGTAATGTACTTCATGAGGATGAGGTAGATATCATTCCATGGGCTAGGTAGCTCCTCTCTTTTAAATCCTCCACGGATTGGAACCAGGACCTCTGATTTCTTGAAGAATCTCACTTTACCAGAATCATCGCAGCTCTTCGTAATCTTTTCCACTTCTTCCCATCTGTGGAAAGCCTCATAGCCTGGGCTATAACTTCTTTATTTACCTCAAAGGTAATACCATTTATAGTAACTTTGTACTCTATCCAAGTTTTAACCAACTGCATGGAGATAATTTCTTCACATCCTCCCTTAGCTTCCATGAAGGGATAAAACCCACCCTCCTTCAGATAGGTTATCACACACTGGTTTTTGAGAAAACCCGCCTCAATTCTAGGGGGTTCCACCCAAACCATATCACTACCCATATCAGAGCTATACTCAACATTCACCTCAATCTGTATCTCCACCGACATTCCACCCTTCACACCTCTGCCCAACACCCACTTAACTAGAGTCTTATAGAAGATACCTATACAACACCAGTGGGAGGAAATACACAAGGTGAAAAACCAATTGGGAATAATTTTCAACTTTTAATGAAATGGCAAGTACCGATCACATGGTAAGCCATAGTAATTGCTGAGCCTTTGTGTATCTTGATATGATTTCCTTTCCCATGATTAATGCACCAATTAACTTCATCCATCTTGTCAAGCGCTCCCGACCTCATGTTTTTCCCCATGTCAGCTCCAAATTTGAAAAAGCCCGTACTTTTTCCTAAATTGGAATTAAGAGCCTGTCTTTTTAGACTTCTAATAATATTAAAATCCTTTCACATTACTTTTTTAAAATTTGAATTCCGCCCAATCTTCGTCTGCCGCCTCTCCCATCCAATCAAAAACATCCTTGTACTACATAGATTAAATGCTTTCTTTTTCGACAAGCAAGGTAGTCTACCTAGAAAGGGAGCCCAAGTTTCTCCACCACTTTAGGCCTTGTTGATTAAGCCGTGTGGCTGCCATCTTGTCAGCCACCGCGTTTCCCTCCCAAAAAATGTTTTTTAATTTGAAAATGTCAAATCGAGGGACCAGTGACCAGATATCCTGCAACAGATTAGATAGCCTCCAAACAACTTTAAAGTTTCCTTTAACCATTTCAATAATGATTTTGGAGTCCCCCTCTATGACCAGCCTTTTAACTCCCAATGTAACCACCACCTTTAGGCCCCAAAAGAGGGCAGATATTTCCGCCACGTTATTTGACCCTGATCAATTTTTATTGCATAAGAAATTATCATTTTTCCATTTTTGTCTTGGAATATACCTCCACCCATAGTCGATCCTTTGGAGGCAGCTCCGTCAAAATTCAATTTGGTGAAATTTTCCTCTGGGGAGGACCACTTGCTATTCTATCTCACAATAATCCTAGAGCAGTCAAACTCATATATGGATGGAGTCAATTTCCAGTCCTTAACCACCAAACAATCAAAAACCTTGGGGGAATGAGGGGTTTTCCAATGATAAGTACTAAGGTTGTCCTTTAGCAGATTCACAGCCAGTCTTGTCCTCCCATCAACATCTTTTTCCTCCCCTCTAAACACCTAATTATTCCTTTCCTTCCGTAGGCTCTAAAAAACATGCGGGGGTAACAACGTCCAAAGGGTGTTGATAAGAGGGTGCTCCGCAATGTTCCCCCAGTTGCAAAAAAATTGGTCCAATTCCTCCACGAAGACCCAATTTAGTCTCATAATACTCATAGTTTTGGTCCAAACCATAGTTGTGTAAGGACAGTGAATGAGAATGTGATTTATAGACTCAACATGTATTTTACATAGAGCACATCTATTGAATAAATGAATGCCTCTTTTATGGAGGTTATCTAGCGTAAGAATTATACCATGGAGGGTTGTCCACCAGAAGAAATTGATTTTGGGGATTAATTGAGGGATCCAGACTTTCCCCCAGCTCTTTTCATCTGCCACAATATTTAAGTTGGTTAGATAAACAAATTTCACAATTATTTCCCCTGATTTGTTATGACACCAAATGGCTTTATCCTCAACCTGGGATATAGGAATCCTAACACCATCAATAAGATTCTAAATTCATTTTATATAAGGTGGTACTTGAGTCTGATCCATAAAAGCATCAGCGAGGACTTTCCATTTCTTACCTTGAGAGATGTAGTCGCTGAATTTACCTCCAAAGTGAGAAATCAATCTATCATTGACGAGACCAAAATTTTCTTGTCAAAGGGGTTTTTCCCCTGTTATGTGCTTGAATGTGACCTCTAAATTAGGAAAAAACCCAACATAGTCCTTACTCAATCATTCAATTCACAAAGATAAACATGAATTGTTCATCTTGCAAATTTGATTGAAGCGACTTGTTGCCTCCTAATCAGTTGGGGATGTCGAATTTACTCTCAGAATGAGAACCAACAACCTAACCATTGCTAACATAGAGGATTTATAAAGCATGAGAAGTAAACAAATTATCATTAATCTATGAAATGGAATTCAATTAATCTATGAAATCAAATTGCAATTAATCTAGTAATGAAATTGCAACTAATCTATGAAATGAAAATGCAACTAATCTATGAAAGCTTGAAAGATGATGAAATTGAGATTTTAGATATGTAAATGAATTGCATTAAAAATCAACATATCATTAATCCAAATTGAAATTAATCTAATAATACAATTAAGCTCAAAAGCATGAAATAATCAATGCAAATTTCACTATAAATTTGATGCTCTCCAAATCATCCTCCCAAATGAAGAAAAAGGGGTCCAATTTATAGAAAAGCCATGGAAAGAGGGTGAAGAGTTTCTTGAAAAGAAATGGTTGCCTCTTCATTTCCAAGAATTGAGATTGAGACAAAAAACATGAATTATTTAATTAAAAGGATGGATTATTGCCACATGAGTGACCTTTCATATAGAATTATGGAATTCTTTTTGAGGATAATCCATTCAATCAATTAAATAACTATTCAGTTCCTTTTTATGTATATTAGCTAAAGGGGGTGGAATTAATTTAATTTAAAAGCACTTAGGACTTTAGAATTAAATCAATTAATCATAGGGATGTTTAGCTAATAAACCTTGATAATTTAGGAATTAAATATAATGTCAGATTTATGCAAATTTGGGCTTTCTGCATTTGAGACCAAGTCAATTAAAATCAATTAGGAAAATAATTTTCCTAGTACAATAGGACTTCGATGATGAGAAAATTGAAGGAACGCACCAAAATTGATTAGGATTATAAGGTGCCAATTTTGGGGTGTTACATTTTGCCCCTCTTTGAATTGATGTGCGAGTAGCACATTGATTCAAAGAATAGTCTGATGTGAGGATAAAGATTTTAAAAGTCTAGGTTAGGTTGCCAAGACACCGATCAGATTAAGAAGCAGAATCATCTGAGAGAAGATCAGAATCGGGGTTAGATTACCCCAATGTCCACTGATAGCTGATGAAGCTCTATGACTATCTTCAAAATTAGGGTTAGATTGCCCCAATATGAAGGTTACCCTACCAAGATCCAGGTTAGGTTGCCTAGATAATGGTCTAAAGAGTTTTTGAGAGCCATCTTCAGAACGAAGCATAAATTTCAAGAATTAGGGTTAGATTGCCCCAATACCCAATTAGATTTCAAGAATCATCTCCAAAACGAAGCTTGATCCTTAAGGATCTGAGTTATATTGCTCAGATACCTAGAAAGATAGATGACTAGATGTGAGACATCAAGATGCCCCTAGAGATTCAAGATCATGGAATATCCAATTTTGACCATAAGGTATGAAAAATTGAATATGCCCCAAGTGATGACATGCCCCTAGTGATGGAGACTTTTGATTCAGATCAAACTAATTCAAGAATAATGTGAATAGATTTAATGATGCAATCATCCTACCCCCTCAAGAGCAAAATTGAAAGATGACACACCATAATGATGAGAGCGAGAAATCGTAGAGAAATAAAATCAAAGATCCAAAGATATCAGAGATAGATCAAGAGAAGATAGAATCAATTTGGAGTGATCAGGGAGTCCTACTGACTAGGTTTGACCATAGTTGACCAGAATTTACTAGAGTTGACTTTGATGAAAAGATTGCAGAAGCCGAGAAAATGATAACAAGAGATAATTTTGACAAGAAAGTGATGTCAAAAAATTGACTGCACAAGCGTCTGATCGCGTTGGTTCCAAAATTTTAAAATGCAATTTCGAGCTACTTAGGAGTGTCAGATTTTGATTTCAATCTCGAAAATGGATTCAAAATGATTGATTTGTGCAGTCAAGAGGAAGCCAGAATGAAAGATGAGGACCTTTGAAGAATGAGAAGATAAATGAAGAGACCACCAAAATTGCCATGATGCAAGCTTAAAATGTGAATGCAAGCCTATAATGTAAGTGCAAGCCTAAGCTAAATGCAACCCTATGACTTGGTTGTTGGACTCATCGTATTTATCATCATTGAGTGCTTTTGGATTGGCAGTGTCAATACAATCCTTACTGGTGCCGCTATGACCATAAGAATATGAATATGATTTTCATCGGATAAAATGTAGGAAATGAACATAAGCATCGAGGCACAAAATCCAAGGTGACCTGAACATTGTTTCTAGTTTGATATGGTAAGAGTTTGTAAGTAAAAAAATAGAGCAATAATAGTGAAGGATATAGTTCCAACCTCCCCTTGGCATACAAATAAAAAAGATCAAGGGATGTGAGGCTTTTCTACCTTAATGCAGAAGCTCTTATCACATACACATTGTTTATTTGACGTTGTTGGATCATCAAAACCACACCAACAAGCAGTAGACAAAGAAAATATTAGTGAAATTCATGAGAATAGACAACATACAAAGAAAGAGTCAATCATAGCTCAGCATTTTTGAAGGCTTACAAATGTGTCTATGTGTGGGGTGTTGAAAAACACCATTGTGCTTGTGAGTGAAAATGTGTTTGATTGCTATCGAGAGATGTTTACGTGTGAGATATCCAATGTGTGTTAAAAAACATAGATGTGTCCAAAGAGAGTGTTGAAAAATACTATTTGATTAAGGTGTTGAGAAACACCAGTTTGTGCTAGTAGGGAGTTGACCTTTGACAAGATTACTGACTCAAGTGTAAACCGAAGCACGATTGAAATGGGGAGCCATTCCCCCATGTAACGAATGGATCAAAGCCAAAGAAACAAATAGCGAAACGAAGGGAGAAATCTCAACAATGTAGAAATAGTAGGCAGACTCAGTGAGAACCACTGGTGACTGTCACAAGAGATTCTCAAGCATAAAGATTGATAATGAGATCTAGGCATTAGTAGGTAGATGCTGTGAGAACCACTAGTGACTGATGCGAAGAGAGTCTCAAGGAGAGATGAAGTGCTATGAAGCATCAGCAGGCAGACACAGTGAGAGCCATTGGTGACCAATGCAAAAGGAGAAAGACTCCAAAATATAAGACAATGCACCCTAGACAAGGAACATGCCCCCGAGTGTGACCAGTTTCAATCCATGTGAGGTCGAGCAATATCTCAAAGATGACCAAAAGTAGAAGCATGAGCACACTAAAGCAGGAAAGCGAACTAAAGTAGGAAAGAAAAAGAGCAACTGCGAGCAAGCCAAGAGATGTTGCGACAGATAAAGCATTGTGAAACAAGAGGCGCCTATTTACCAGGTTTTCACCATCTTGGCAGAAATTATTTTTTTGCTACCATGACGCCTATTTACCAGGTTTTCATCAATGGCACATTTTTCTCTTTTTTCTCTTTTTTTTTGTATTTTCATTTTTCTAATTTTTTTGTTCTTTTTATTTTTTATTTTTATTTATTTTGTATTTTTTAATTTTTTTATTTTTTTTGGTATTATCAAGGCACTTGTTTACCAGGTTTTCACTAGGATAATAGATACATCAAAGCACTTGTTTGCCAAGTTTTCACTAAGATGATCATTTTTTCAGGACATTTTACAATTTTTAAGATTTTCTCAGAATAAAATATGTACATGAGCATGCAAAAGATATCTCAACTGTAGAATTTCATCAGGTGAAGAGCATTGATGGGTTCTTTGAGTTGTTCACCCTCTGTAGTGGAGAGCTAATAGGCACCAGATCCAAATACTATAGTAATAACATAAGGGCCAAGCCAGTTTGGCTCAAATTTCCCTTTCTGAGTCCGCTGTTGCTGATTCTTAGGGTTCTCTCTCAAGACGAGATCACCCATTTGGAAGTCTCCTGGTCTAACCTTCTTGTTATAACTCTTAGATATACTCTTTTGATATGCTCTGAGATGATCAAACGCCACCTTCTGATGTTCATCTAGTAATTCAAGCTCTTGTAGCTGAGATATTCTAATGTTGTCATCAGTAATGAGGCCTTTTAGAGAGACTCGCAAGGTAGGAATCTCAAACTCAATAGGAAATACTGCATCTACACCATAGAATAAAGCAAAGGGCGTGGCCCCTATTGGAGTTCTTATACTGGTGTGATAGGCCCATAAAGCTGGATTAATCTGGAGGTGCCAATCTTGTCCAGATTTGTGTACCGTATGGTGAAGGATCTTGAGAATTATTTTGTTGGAAGCTTCAGCCTGTCCATTACCTTGGGGGTAATAAATAGATGACTAGTATTGAATAATCTTGAACTTAGTGGATAAACTTGTCAGATCTTTATTCTTGAATTGTCCTCCATTGTCAGTGATAATAGAGGAAGGTACACCATATCTACAGATAATGTAGTTTAGTATGAACATAGCTACAGATTTTCCATCAGCTACACTGAGAGGTACTGCCTCAACCCATTTAGTAAAATAATCTGTAGCAGTGATGATGTACTTATGTCCTCTCTAGGAAAATGGATATATCTGACCCACTAAGTCGAAAGCCCACTGTTGAAATGGCCAGAAGGTGATGAAGGGAATAAGCTCCTTGGCTAGAGCATGAATCAAATTACCATGGAGTTGAAATTGTTTGCAAGACTTGGAAAACTATGTAGCTTCCTTCTCCATATCAGGCCAATAATAACCAGCTCTAATAAGTTTACGAGCCAGTGTCATACCATTTGAGTGAGAACCACAAATGCCTTCATGTACCTCTTCTAACACGCGTTTGGACTCATCAGGTTCTAGACCCCTAAGGAGGGTACCGTCTAGACCTCGTCTATACAAGTTGTTTGCTACGATGACATATCGTGAAGCACTGTAGATTAGGTGACATTTTTCATTTCTAGTATAGGTGTCAGGAATAGTTTGGTCATAGAGATAAAAGTAGATGTGGTGGTAGCAGGACGAATCATGGCCAATGACTGAACAGACCATCTGGGAGTCAGGAGAGTCATAGGAAGGGTGGCACAATGTCTCCACTAGGAACTCGTGTCTAAAATCATTCTCTGACATTTGTAACATAGAAGCTAGAGTAGCCATAGCATCAGCCACTTTATTATCTACCCTGGGAATTTGCTGAAAAGTGACATGTGCAAAGTATTTCTTAAGGCTGTCAACCATCTTTTTATAGGATACCAACTTTTCATCTTTTGTTTGATAAATGTTGTTTACTTGATTGATAACCAGTTGTGAGTCTCCAAAGACTTTTATTTCATCCACTCTTCATTCAATAGCGATATTTAGTCCATTGATCAAAGCTTCATATTCAGCGGTGTTATTGGTACAAGGAAACATCATTTTGTATGCCTTTGGTAAGTAATACCGCTGAGCTATGATAAACAGAATTCCAGCTCCTGACCCCTTTTGGGTGAATGAACCATCAAAGAACATTGTTCATGTCTGATGTGTGAGAAGCATGATGGACTCATCTGGGAATTCCATCCTTAATGGTTGATGATCTATAATGGGTGCTTCAGCCAACTGATCTATGATCGCCTGCCCCTTAATAGCTTTCCTCTCAACATATACAATATCAAATTCACTAAGGAGCATGACCCATTTAGCTAGTCTACCTGTGAGGGTAGCTTTACTGAGTAAGTATTTCAATGGATCAATCTTTGCGATTAACCTTGTAGTTTGAGCCAACATGTAGTGACGTAGCTTCTCAGAAGTGAAAACCACTTCTAGGCAAGCTTTCTCAATTACAAAATAATTCATTTCGTAAGAAACCAATATTCCGATGATGTAGTAAATGGCTCTTTCTTTATGATTTTGATCTTCTTGGGCCAAGAGAGCACCTAGAGATGTTTCCATTACTGAGATATATAAGATCAAAGGCTTCCCCTAAATAGGGGGCATCGATATTGGTGGATTGGATAAATACTATTTAATATATTGAAAGCCTTGTTCACATTCTTTGTTCCAGTCATAAGTCACACCTTTATGCAGAGTTTTGGTGAATGGTTGTGAATTGTCAGCTAACTGCAAGATGAAACACCTGATAGATTGGAGCCGACCTTGGAGACCTCTGATTTGTTTGATATTACGAGGTGGAGGCATTTCCTTTATAGCTTGTACCTTTGCTGGATCCACCTCAATTCCTTTCGCAGAGATGATATAGCACAGTAATTTTCTTGAAGTAACCCCAAATGCACATTTCTTAGGGTTAAGACACAATTTGAATTTCTCCATACGATCTAGTATAGGACCTAGATCAATAAGATGTGTCTTTCTATCCATACTTTTAGAAAGTGTTTCATCCACGTAGTCCTCCATTGTCATATGCATCATGTCATGAAAGATGGTAGTGACAGCTCTTTGATAAGTAGCTCCAACATTTTTAGACCAAAGGGCATAAAATTCTAGCAGAATGTACCCCATGCAAAAGTAAAGGCAGTCTTCTCTTGGTCCTCTGGCGCAATTTTGATTTTA
Organism: Thuja plicata; assembly: GCA_018584345.1. Lineage (NCBI taxonomy): Eukaryota > Viridiplantae > Streptophyta > Pinopsida > Cupressales > Cupressaceae > Thuja > Thuja plicata. The sequence continues at coordinate 974,150 of MU224567.1, read as the reverse complement.
TTATAGCCAGAGAAACCGTCCATTAGCGAATACATCTCATATCCTGTTGTCATATCCATGATCATGTGAATATTGGGAAGTGGAAAATCATCTTTGGGACATGCCAAATTTAAATCTCTAAAGTCTGTGAAAACCCTGATAGATTTGTCATATTTAGTCACTAGGACAATGTTAGAGATCCACTCTACATAATCAATCACTCAGATGAACCCAGCTTTTAGAAGTTTTTCTAATTCTGCCTTAATCAATAAAGCCACATGCAGATGCATCTTTCTAAGTTTTTTGTTTAACTGGTTTCCCACCTGGAGCTCTTGATAAGTGATGCCTAATGAGATCAAGATCCACACCCGGCATGTTAGAATATGTCCATGCAAAATTTATCTTTTTCTCCTGGAAGAATTATGTAAATTCCTTAAGTTCCTCTGTATATAAAGACTTGGCCACATGAATGATATGTGGATGTTCTTCTGTTCCCAGATTAATCGGCTGAGTTGGCTCAATTAACACTGATGAGCGTTCCTAGAAGTGACTTGGAAGCACATCAAGTATCTCATCCTCAGGTGCCTCAGAGAGGTTTTCACCTTCGAATACGTCTTTTGTTTTTACTTTTTTTGGCTCTGATACTGCCACGATGTGGTTTTCACCATCAGAGCACCTATTTTTTCTTCTTTTAATTTTTTGACTAAGATACTTGATGTCAGCCTCAGTCATGTTGACACTTTCTTCACTAGTGGAGGACGTCACGGGTTCCATAGCATGAAGGTAGCAGGCTAGGGTGTAATCATTCTAGAATGTAAGGACTTCACTGGATGAAGAAGAGGAATTCCAGTCTATTAATTTAGGATGTTGGAGGGAAAGAGATGTGATAGGTTCAAGTGCATTCATAGTATAGTCATTGAAAGAATTAACTAGCAAGCTGAGAGCTAAAGTGATCTCATCCAAAGGTGTGTTTGAATCCTTTTGATCCCTAACGACTAAAGTAGAAGACATGTTAACACCTATAGTCTCGAACTCATTAGACCTTTCACTAGGCCCCTCACTTACATCAAGAAGTCTTTCATAAGATCCTCCTAACAAACTATCAAACTCATACTCATGAGAGTATGTATCCAAACTCTAACTCGGGTGCTTGCACCATGAAGGTTTTTGAGTTCTTGCAACACTAGCCTGTTCTTGCATCAACCGCTCTTGAAATTTTGGTCGCATGTACCGTTCACCTTGGAAGTTAGGATCTTGTAAGTCTTTCCATTGCTCAAAAGTTAGTATCTCAAATGGAGTGGTTTTATCAAAATCACTATTATTATCGATTGTACTAACATGCAGTACAAATTTATCTGGCTCAGAAAAGAATGCCGCCAGGTCTGGAGGAATGGGATAAGGAAAGCAATCCTCATCAGAGCTATCTTCTATAGTGTTGACTGTAGCTGTACCTTCAGGTTTTGGTGAAGGTTCTATTTCTGGCACAAATTTATTGATCCCTAGATGGAATGGGATCATTTTGAAACCTAAACCAGTGGTGTCTTTTGTCTTTTGACCTATAGCTTGAATAGGTTCAAGTAACCCATTACCATTCACCCCTATTTGGCCACTCCCTTTGTACCCAAAATGTTTCATAATCTTAAGACCTTCATTGTTGGGGTTCAGTTCTCGAGCCAAGGCAGTCTGTTCAGCTATGTTCTTTCCTTTACAAAGCCAAGCCTTGATAGCTCTTTCCTCATCTTCATCTTCCAATGGTGTACCAGACCATGCAAAGACACCATCATAGACTATCTCAGGAGTAGAAAAAGGTCTGTTGTTCTCAGGTCTCCCATAAGAACAGGGAGACGGATGTAAAGCTGCTAAAGATAGCATAGGTTCTATTTGATATCCTCCCATGCCTATGTCTATGATTTTAAGGGTCTATTCCATATCTTTGAGCTTGGCATCATAGAGTTCTGTGTATTGTCTATTAGTTGGAACAAGACTGTCAGCTCATTGAGTGAGAGCATTACAAGAAGATCCCATACTAGCGAGAACTGTCACCTCTACACCTTGAAAAGAAAACTTGATACACTAATGGTATGTAGAAGGAACCGCTTGCATCTCATGGATCCATGGTCTTCCTAACAAGATATTATACACAAGAGGAAGGTCTAGCACCTGACATATGACGTCTCTTTCAACTGGACCAACCCGAATGGGTAGCACCACTAGACCTTTAGATTTTCTCTCTTCTTCATCATAAGCTTTTATGGTAATTCTTTCATGACAATCTATGATGTCTTCGCCATAACCTAGCTGAGAAAGAAAGTGGGCAGAGCAAATATTAAGACCAGCACCGTTATCAATGAGGACGTGGCAGACTAGCTATTTCCTGATCATGACTTCTATATGTAGGGGAGAATTGTGCGGGTGACTAATTGAGTGATCATCTTCTTCTGAGAAGGATAAATAATGTGGCAAGGTCAAGTGACCCACCATGGATTGAAACTGATTGAGATTGATATCTTTAGGGACATTAGCTTTGGTGAGAGCTTTGTCCAGAATCTGGCTGTGAGTAGGCGAGATTTTAAATAGCTCAAAAATAGTTATCTGAGTATTGGTCCTTTGAAGCTGATCAAGAATACTATAACCACTAGTAGGAGGTGTAGGGACCACCTCCGTGGTCTTGTTGGTAGCACCAACAGCAGTCTTATCCGTATTTTTCTTTGGCACAAATGTAGTAGCAGGAGGGTTAGGACCCTTGATAGAGATTCTAGCGTTATATCTAGTAACAATGTTCGCACAATATCGAGATGTTTCAGATTCAGATAATCGAGACCCAGGGCCTCTCAAGACAAATGGGGTTTTAGGTTTAGAAGCATTCCTACTTCCCTTGCTAGTAAACATATTGCAATATTCCACTTCCACTAGTTCAATCATGTTGATCACATTATCGTAAGTGGTATGTGTGTAATTAACTTTGGCATTATTATTATGAGTGTTGGAGGATTCACCTTTCTCATGACAAGGAAAGGGATATTTGAATGCTTGATGATACAAATTATTGTTATGATTCTCCACAATGATAACCTTTTTATCAATCAAATCTTGAACTTTATGATGTAATTAGAGACATGTAGCAGTCTTGTGACCTTTGTTTTGATGGTAGTCACAGTAAGCATTCTCGTTCCACCAATGAGGTCATGGTTACGGATCGTATAGATGTTTCTCCAAATGAGAAAGAATCTGATTTTGCACCAAATTTTTGAAAACCACATCAAGCGGTTCTCCCAAAGAGGTAAATTCACGCTTGGGTCGCGCTGCCCGAGGTTTGTTGCCAGAAAATCTAGAAGGCTGTTGAATATTGGTTGCAGCCTTTTTGATAGCTTTGGTTGCTTGGATACCAGAGGTGAGATTGAAGACTGGTTTTGAAGAAGTTGAAGTCACGTTATCGACCACCTCATCATTCACAACATCCCTATTTTTGTTGTAAAAATTTCCTTTGTCTTTGTTGGATGATGAGGCACCTTGCTTGTTATCTTTATTTAAAGTCAATTCGCCCTTTTTAACCATGAATGCTTCTATTCTCACAGCTTGTTTTATAATACTATCAAATTAAGGGGACCTTGAAGTTGGACTTGATACCCAAAATTAGGGCTGAGATTATCCAAGAATATATCGAGTTTCTCAGACTCGGGTATTTTTTGAGGGTACTTTGTGCAAAGTTGTCTCCATCTTTGGAGAAACATCAAGAATGGTTTCCCTTGCTTCTGCTTAAGGTTGCAAAGGTCCATTATGTTGATAGGATGTTGAATATTATGAGAATAGTGTTGTATAAAGAGATTGGCAATTTCGTCAAAAGTCTTGATACCAGTGGGTAGTCGCGAGAACCACTCCATGACGGGACCACCCAAACTTCGTGGAAAAAGACGCATCAAATATGTTTGATCATGTATAAAATCCATTGATAAGGCACCAAATTCTCTTAAATGATCCTAAGGATCAGTGGTACCTAGATACTTGTCATATTTGGGGAGTTCTACACCTTTGGGAAAAGGTGGCATAACAATACTCTTATCAAACAGAAAAGGACATATACTTTCCATTGTAAACTAGTGCATTGGTTTGTCCTTATCTTTCATAAATTGGCTGATTTGACCTTGCATGTCTTGAATTATCTTATGCAACTTGGAGGTTTCGGTTTCTTCTTCCATAGCAACAAGCATTTCCACTTGGAAGTTTGCGGGTAACTTGACCCCTTGTTTTGCCAAATCTAGGATGTATTTTTATGTCTTACACAAGGAGTATTTCCATCATTTTGATGAGATCTTTATTAGAATTTGCTGTGTCTATGTCATTTTGAGTTATTGGGTCATCTCGTTACCAAGAATTTCATAAATGCTCTGAGTCTGATCTTGACCCTGGTGATGCTCTTCTTCTTGATGACCTTATTCATGTTTTGATTGGTCATGACCTTGCGTGTAATCAAAAGGAGACGTCATGTTGTTACTGTGAGATTGTTTCATGTGCACTCCTTTAGTATGAGTATGAGAACTCGTAGCCGATGTTCTCTTTGGCAAACCAAAAGGATTAAAATGTCTGAAAGGATCACTAAGGTAGTGAGGGTCATTAATAGGATCAACCCAAACAGATGACTTCTTGTAGCCTTGTTGGTTTGAAAGAAATGGATTATGCTGATCTTGAAACAAAGGATTAGAACAGAACTAAAGCACTAGCTTGTGGTTAGGAATTGGATCTATACTGAATGGGGAAGAGGAACGTGAGGATCCCTCTTGATTATCAACTTGAATAACGGGTTCAGGATGACCTTTTCCTTGATTGCGAGGTTTACTTCTACCTACTCCGGAACCGCGTATGGGAAAAATATTACCGCTCCTAGTCGTAACAAGCATAGATGAAGCTTATATGAGAGGAAACTTAAGATCTGACTCAGAACTCTATCTCTAGAGGTATAAAAAAAAAAAGAGGTAATAGGCTAGAACAGCCAAGGTGTGAGATGCACCCGGCACGAATCATCAGAAGTATGGCTAGAACAGCCGAGATATGACTATCATGTTGCAAGGTACAAAAAACATAAGAAAATAGGATAGAGACAAAGAGACAAGACAAGTTTGAGTATGAATCAGTCAGTTCACAACTTGAAAAAACTACTTTTAGACTACAGACAATGAGGAAATAAGCAATCAGACCATAGACAAAAGGCATATCAGGCAAAAATTTCACCAGTTAATCGGAAAAAGGTCACTGTTTTGGACGCCAAGCTTCAAATTCATGTGAGGAAATGCCTTGTTGTGTGAGAAAGTGCTAAACTTCATGTGAGAAAATGCCAGCTCATGCGAGCAAGTGTTAGGTTTCTGAAAGTTTGCGCGAGAAAAGACCAATTTTTTGTAAATGGACTCAGTTTTCAAGATAAAACCAGATTTTGAGACATAGTAGGAACTGTTCTCTGACAAAATTTCTATGTTCGGGACAGTTTTATGATGATACAAATCAGAAATCTCTGTTTCAAGGTGACAAACACTCATTTACAGACACAAAGTTTCAATCAAGCAGTAGTGACACAAACAGTAGTCGTAAACAATTCTACCAAGGACAAAGCAACTTGGAAAAATAATGGGAGCCTTTGTTTGATGATGATTTAGATAGTTTAAGACTCAAGAACAAACACTCAATTATCCCTACAAAGAAAATTGGTTGAGAAGACAAAATTTGTGCCCCGCTGTCTTATGCGTATGCGTGCACCTCACACAGTAGTGTCACCCTTGAAAGAACGCCCATGTTTTTTGGTATTTCCAAGGACTAAGTATATATGTTCAAAAGTTACCCTTAAATAGGGGCCAGTGTCATATTCCACTTCAAGCATCCAGGTGCATACCTATGTCGAGAATCTAGGGGAGAGATTCTTCCCTCTCCCTGCACACAGATTGTCTCCTTTTGGAGGTGAACTAGGTAGGCATCTAACTAAAAGAGTGTTTAATAGGCTTCCATTAATAATAACCTTCAGTGCCTCTAATATAGAGATGGGGCCTCGCAGCCACACCAACACTTGTAAGTCAAACACCCTTGCAAGCAAGGCTGGGAACGGCGCCGCTCAGTACAACAAACAAGGCTTTCCCATGATGATAGTCGAAATCATGAGAAAGAAGTTAACATGGCTTTGGAGTCTTTAGACTAAAACAAATCAGACTTTATTAGAGTGAGGTGGAATCATCGGTGAAAGGTGTGTACTCACTTGGGTTGTTCCCGGAGGTTCAACTTCCAGCAGGCCCTCTAAAGGTGACACGACTTGGTTCGGATTCTCTAATTCTCTCAGTGAGAGAAGAGTATACTTCTCTACCTTTTCACCTCACCTAAACACATCAAGAATATTCATCACCGAGATAGTTTCACTCCACCAAATCCACAAGCCTTTGGGTTTCTGATTCTCTCAAAGAGAGAACATAATCCCCTAACAAGTAGAAGTGCTAAAGATTCACTATCTTTCTTTGCTTCCCCAAGTATCCATCATTCTAGCAACATTTGGGTCTCGGTTTCATCCATGGGCATCACTTCCATGTAATGAAGAGTCTATTCCCCTACTTTTCTATTGGGATCCTTATGAAATTTTAACAAAGCCCTATTTAAACTATGTGAATGAAAAACAGTAAATAAACATGACATTTTGATTATGTCTTTGACTATCATCCTGCAAGTAAACTGTTAGAAAGTTTTTGATCTTTGACAAGAAAACATACAAACCACTGTTATGCTACAACAGAAATCAGAAATAGAAAAATCACAGCAGAAAACAAATGTCAAAAAATAAAAATAGCAGATTACAAATTCTCAAATTTAAGTGCCTATCTGCTACATTTTGCGCGAGCAAGTACTTCACTGTGCTCGAGAAAGTGCTTCAAAGTGCTTGATCTTTCTATTTCTTTGCATGACAGAGTGCTATAGAGAGAAAAAATTTAGGCAGCTCGATGCAAAACTTCACTCTAGACTCCGTACCAGTGTTGTACGTACGTACGACAGAGTTCCCAAAACGCTGTCAAAAAGTTTGAAAATGAGGCCAGAAATCATTTTTTCTGCCCCTCGGTGGGTGCCAAAATGTTATGTTCTTGAATGTGACCTCTAAATCAGGCACGAACCCAACACAGTCCTTACTCAATCATTCAATTCACAAAGATAAACATGAATTGTTCATCTTGCAAATTTGATTGAAGCGACTTGTTGCCTCCTAATCAGTTGGGGATGTCAAATTTACTCTCAGAACGAGAACCAACAACCTGACCATTGCTAACTTGGAGGATTTCTAAAGCGTGAGAAGTAAACAAATTGTCATTAATCTATGAAATGGAATGCAATTAATCTATGAAATCAAATTGCAATTAATCTAGTAATGAAATTGCAACTAATCTATGAAATGAAATTGCAACTAATCTATGAAAGCTTGAAAGATGATGAAA
>MU224567.1:942918-956796 GCA_018584345.1 Thuja plicata | reverse complement strand
TATATATATATATCAATCATCTCTTAGGGATTATTATTGAATAATAAAAGACCATTATTATATATTTTTTAATGAGTTTAAGAACAGAACATTAAGGTAGACTTTTCCAAGGATCAAGAAATAGCTTGATGGGGCCCTACTTGACTCTGGATTGGATCTTTGTGAGAAGATTTTCACACCAATATGTATTCATATTATGTAATTATTTTATTTTGTTATGTAATCCTTAAGAGGGCTCCCCAAGACAAGGTGAATTTTATGTTGTCAAGATCAATACAATAAGAGGAGAATGTTTTTTTATTAAGTTAGCAGGGAAAGGCCCTAGTCCTATTATGGAAAAGAAGACATTAAGAAACAACACTAGAACCTCTACTTAGGGTCATTACATTTGAAAGTAAGTAAAACCGCCCAGCAATAAAATTAATCAAAAATAACAAATAACAACTTTAGAGATCATCCTAACTATAATACAACTAGCATCATTAGTATCATAACCTATCATTATACATCTATAAGAGTCAATGGTTTTTTAGAATACTAATGAAACCAATAGAGTTTCTACTTATGAAGTCCCAATGGTTCAAATAACGACAAATATGGTGCAACAACCAAAATGAGGAACAATTTTCTAAAACTATCATAGTAAAAAAACAAGGTATCAATAGGGAAAGCAACACAAAAAACTAGCATACTAGCTATCATTCAAATGAGAAATTTTGTCCCAGTCCCTAGAAATATTTTTAGTGTTCTTTGACAGTCTTCAGTGTCTTCATCTTGCACTTCTTCCTCTCTATGCTTCTCCTTTCTCCCTTTCTCTGTCTCCTTCTTGATTCTACTTTTCCCCGTGACCACTCAAAATAGAGCCTTCTTCATAATTCTATCAATCACTACAGAGAAAGGAAATGGCAATGCTAAAATGTTCCTTGGAAGTGACAAACATTGTCGAAGAACCTTTAAGATCCTTTATACTCTAATGTAATTCATGATTTTTTTTTTGGAGATTAGAGGTTTCATTTTTATTACTCGAATCAGGGGAAGGAGGGGTATTCTCCCAAATGTGCAAAATCAAAAAATAAGGAAGATGAAGAGTCAAGTAGGTTGGGAATTTGGAAAAGTAGTTTCTAAATTTTGGGGTGGATGTGAAAATGCATAAATAGCCACGATCCATCATTGGAAAGGTTTGGTGGCTATATTTGAAGGTATTATACATATAGAAAATCAATAAAAAATATGAACATTTCTAGAAATTATTTGAGTTCTTGTTGTTACAGACCTTGGTACAACTATGCATGGAGTTTTAACCATCTAAAACCTATTGGAATTTTTATTAAGATGAGTTATCTTTCAAACGAGTCTGGTCCTATTGATTTTTGTGGATAATCACGTGAGTTATTAAAGTTTTTCCATGATTGGGTTTGTAACCCATGGCTAAGAGGGTTTGTACACAAATGTAATAATTTCTAACATTTCCACCATTAGAAGGTTGGATTGATTAGAAGCTTAGAAAGTGTATTTTCATATTATGTAACTTGAAAGAGTGGACCTTGTGGTTTGCAATTAAAATTATGATGCCCTAGTTAAAGATTATGCATGTTTTAAAGCCAAAATGATAGCTAAGAGTTAAAATATGCTGAAATTGTGTTGTTGGAGGTTGGGATAAGGTTCATGAAGCATTTGTAGATCTTATGCAAGGTGTTTGAAGTATTTTTAAGGTGATTTTAGGTCTGGATCATTGAATTTTGACAAACCCTCCTTGAACATGCCTAAAATGACTTAAAATAAGGGTTTTGTAATATGTTGAAAAAATTGTCTAGTGGGACCATGGAATTGATTAATTTAATTCTCTTGAGACCTAAAATAGCCCTTGGGATGAAAATTAGATAGTTGTGGCAAACATTTCTAGTGGATACTTTCTAAATGTCAGCTAATTAGCCCTTACAAGAAGATTACCAGTCATTATTTGGATAATATGTTCCAGAATAACCATATCTTTACAGATTCACCCCTCCTCTCTCAGTACATACTTTACTCTCAATCAATAAGTGAAGAGAAACTGATGAAGGATAAGGTTGGCTCCTAATAGGGCTCACTTCAGAAGAGTGAAAATTTGGGGTACCAGTCCCAGTGGTTTTTCCCTTAACAAGGTTTCCACGTTAAAATCCTTGTGTTATGTGTGTATGGTTTATTACTTTATTGTTTTACATTTCACATATGCACTTATGGATTGATTGGTATACTCTGCATATTTACTGAGTATCGATAAATAAGTTTTACTGCTTATTGGTAGTCAAGGATAATAAGGAGAGACCATCGGTAAAGATATACTTATGGATTGATTGGTATACTCTGCATATTTATTGAGTATCGGTAAATAAGTTTTACTGCTTATTGGTAATCAAGGAGAATAAGGACAGACAAGGTAAACTGACAGACAATTATTTATTTCAAGTATTTCAAGTATTTCTGTCAATGCTACACTAGATAATAAATAATGGATAAGTTCTAGGGATGATGAGATTGAACATATTGAAAAGAACATGACATGGTCACTTGTGCCAAGACCAGATGACAAGAATGTCATCGGTACAAAATGGATATTCAGAAACAAACTGAACGAGAATGGAGAAGTCACAAGGAACAAAGCAAGACTAGTATGCAAGGGGTATGCACAAGAGGAAGGTATAGACTATGGAGAAACCTTTGCACCCATTGCTAGGCTAGAAGGAGTAAGAATTCTACTTGCTTATGCTGCATACCATACTTTACTCTCAATTGATCTCTCCCTGTTTGTGTTCCAGAGTTATGTTCATGCTTTACTCTCAATTAATCTACTGTTAATGGTCCTGTAGGCAACACATATGCAGTATCTAAGTATTGAGTAATATCATTTCCAATATCTAATAAGTGAAGCTTTATTCTATTTTTCCATGAAGCAAAGTTATCCTTGTTCAACTTGGGCACATCTCGTCTATTCATCTTGTGATCTTTACTTAGGTATTGAAATCTTCCTTCTCAGCACACAAGCTCTGATACCAATTGTTAGTAATAACTGAGAGGGGGGTGAATCAGTGGCCTCAACTATTTATCCTTTTAAACCTTAATCCACCAATTAATACACCTCAAATTATTAAGTCCCTACAAGATGTATTCCCTTGAAATACTTGAAATAAATGACTGTCTATCGGTTTACCTTGTCTATCCTTCTTCTCCTTGATAACCGATAAGTAGTAAAACTTATTTACCGATACTCAGTAAATATGCAGAGTATACCAATCAATCCAAAAATGCATATGTGAAATGTAAAACAATAAAGTAATAAACCATACACACATAACACAAGGATTTTAACGTCGAAACCTTGTTAAGGGAAAAACCACTGGGACCGGTACCCTAAATTTTCACTCTTCTGAAGTGAGCCCTGTTAGGAGTCAACCCTGTTAAAGGTTACAAACACACTGTTAAGTGTGACCTTGTTAGAGGCTTTTTATACCTAGATTATCACTAAGTATTTGGCATCTATGCTACCATCCTTGAATCAGCCTCTAGACTGTCAATAGGCTTTATGCTAATCTTACTACCATCCTTGAATCAGCCTCCTTCTTAGACTGTCAATGGGCTTTAGGTAAGACCGATGCTACTATCATGAGTCAACCTTTTTGGTAATTTGTAAGGATAGACCTCAATTATAAAAGACTATTAAGTCCTACTCTGTTAAGAGACTTAATGCTTCAATGGTTAAATTGAAACACAATGACCTATTTTTAATGCAACATGAATTGTAGATATTCAGATCTATTTACGTACAATACCTCTTTGATCAATGTATCAATTCAGTTCCTTTGTACTTCACACTTTCTTCTTTGTGATGTTGTGCTTCACTATTCGTCGGTGTCGACAAAATTCTTTAGCTCTCCCTTAGCTTGATTGATCAGGACTGTATGAAGCTTAACCTTCACCAGTTTCTCTTCAGCATCTTCTTTCAATTCACTCCCCTGTGTATCTGATTGCTTACGGAAATGAATTATGCTTGTCTCTTATATAGACATGATATTTCTTAATTCTTGATTCTTGGTGTGAAAAACAATCCAGCCAAATTGATTTTCGGCTTTAACTCCTGATTTATCTCGTAGTTATCTTCTTGCCATATGTATAAATCAATTGATTAACTACGGTTGAATAAAATAAATAAAACAACTAGTTAATTCTATCATTAAGCTCTGCTAGATAGATATTTTGTCATTTTTTGATCTCTCTATCCTTTTGGTCAATTCTACACTTTGTCACCGGTGACAACTACCAGTTCTGTCGGTGCAAATTTAGTTAGCTTTGGGATCTTTGTCTGTCGGGCATCATTGAATCTTGCTCATTGGGAAACACTATTTTTATCTCATCGGGCATCCTGTGATTCTGCTTCATCAGAAAACACTGTCTTCTACTCGTCGGGTATCACTGTGACTTTATCTCTATCTTTACCAATGATGTGCACTCCGTCAGTGTGGTATGTCACTTAGTGAATACTTGACTTTTATGCATTGTTGGAAGCATAACCTTTGTTCCATTGATTCTCTGAAGTCTTTTTAATTATGTATATGACCATACAGATGATATCAAGTTGACATCAATGACAATACAAACCATTAACTGATTTAATGTCTTGCACCATCTTCAACTTAACATTATCAAACATTCAATCAGTTACATGTCATCAATCTCTCCCTTTGGCATTGATGGCAACATACTATATTATCATACTATACTATTTCTTCTTAGTGTTCCTCTATCAGACTCTAAGGAATTATAGTTCTTTCTTGTAGCATTTCCTTAATGGTTTTGAAATATTCATGCATTGCATTATCAAAATCTGTTCCTAGTGATTCTATGAATTCACCTATTTGAATAATAATGGGTCTACTTGTGTCCCATGCAAATTTTCCTATGGAAGGAATGTATTCTTCAAAATAAAAGAATATACACATTATGAGGGAACCAAACTTACATGTGTTTGTCCTTGAAGACCTTATTGTGCACATGTTCTCCTCAAATTGATGTAATAGGATCTCTTCAAGATCCATCTTCTTCCCCTGTTTGATAATCTTGTATGCTGTGCTCATAGCAGTACTAGATATGTTGTTCATTTTTCTTTCTTGAAAGATTTTGTATCCAACAACACATGCTCCAAATTTTAGTTCTACGTCGGTAATGGTGTTCACCTTTAGTGCTCTCTTATCTAATTTTGCACTAGTTAGTCTTTCAACTTCTGCTAGAGATGGGTGTTTGTGATCCTGTGGTTTATCAGTTGTAGGATAACCAGTAACTGCGTGTATAATATCCTTAGTTATAGCATTTGGCTTGTTTAGCCATAGAATGTTGTTGTGAACTCTGCCAAGAATGATTTTAATCCATTCTGTCTTGAAAACCATAGGAAAATGCAGTGCATTTGTGAGTCCCTTTACTTCCAAGTGTTTGTGCTCTTCTTTGAGCTTTCCAGCATCATCACAAAGTTCCCTATATGCGTTATGAAGGTCTAGATCTCCTATCTCCAAGATCTTACAATGAATATAGGACCTTACGTCCTCTACCAGTAAAACCCTAGGTGGGATTCGAGAGAATGCTCCAGAATCATCTGGTTGTGAAGCTATTTGAGGGTGTAACTTATACTTAGGTTCAACAAATGCTCCTTTGTTGACAAGCTTGAAGGGTTTCTTCTTATCATCCTTAATTTTATCTACTCTAGAAGTCGATGCCATCATATTTGCAATTTAGGGCTTTTCATAAATCAAAACAGTGCGGTCGGTGAGTGTATTTACTTACTAATTCTTTGTAAATTCCTGTGAATGTGAATGCTTCTTGGTTGACTTATGCTAGGTCACTTTCCAATCTACTCATAAATCACTCTGGTCTACTCTGCTCTACTCGAAAATCGTGGGTGTGAAAAAGAGTTTACCCGTCGGGCTTTTATACCTTTTTTGTGCCCTAAGTTGTCATTAATGCTTACCAACTCATTGGTTTATGAAGATTTCTTTTTTCGGTAAAGAAATTCATAACACTGGAGGTGTCTATGCAAAGTGTCGGGGTAGCTAGCAGTTTTGGAGACTTCACCGATGATGTAACTGATTGAATGCTTGATAATGTTAAGTTGAAAATGATGCAAGACATTAAATCAGTTAATGGTTTGTATTGTATTGTCATTGATGTCAACTTGATATCATCTGTATGGTCATATACATAATGCAAAAGACTTCAAAGAATCAATGGAATAGAGGTTATGCTTTCAACAATGCATAAAAGTCAAGTATTCACTAAGTGATAGACCACACCGTCAGAGTGCACACCTTCGGTAAAGACAGAGATAAAGTCACAGTGATACTCAACGAGTAGAAGACAATGTTGCCTGACGAAGCAGAATCACAGGATGCTCGACAAGCTAAAAAAAGTGTTTCCTAATGAGCAAGATTCAATGATGCCCGATGGCGGAGATCCCAAAGCTAACTAAAGTTGCACCGATGGAACTGACAGTTGTCATCGGCGATGAACTACAGAATTGATCGACAAAATAGAGAGATAAGAAAATGACAAAATATATAGCTGGCAGAGCTTAAGGATAGACTTAACTGGTTGTTTTATTTGTTTTATTCAACTGCAGTTAAGAAATTGATTTATATAGCTGGCAAGAAGATAACTATGAGATAAATCAGGAGTTAAAGTCGTAAATCAATTTGGCTGGATTGTTTTTCATGCCAAGAATCAAGAATCAAGAATTAAGGAATATCATGTCTATATAAGAGACAAGCATAATTCATTTCCATAAGCAATCAAAGACACAGGGGAGTGAATTGAGAGAAGATGCTGAAGAGAAACTGATGAAGGATAAACTTCATGCAGCCCTGATCAATCAAGCTAAGGAAGAGCTAAAGAATTCTATAGACACCCACACATAGTGAAGCACATCATCATAGAGAAGAAAGAGTGAAGTACAAAGAAAGTGAATTGATACATTGATCAGAAAGGTATTTTAAGTAAATAGATCTAAATATCTGCAATTCAAGTTGCATTAGAAATAGGTCATTATGTTTCAATTTAACCATTGAAGCATTAAGTCTCTTAACAGAGAAGGACTTAACCGTCTTCTATAATTTTGGTATATCCTAACAGATTACCAAAAATGTTGACTCATGATATTAACATCGATCGTACCTAAAGCCTATTGATAGTCTAAGAAGGAGGTTGATTCAAGGATGGTAGTAAGATTAGCATAAAGTCTATTGACAGTCTAGAGGTTGGTTCAAGGATGGTAGCGTAGATGCCAGATACTTAGTGACAATCTATGTATAAAAATCCTCTAACAAGATCACACTTAATAGTGTGTTTGTAACCTTTAACAGGGTTGGCTCTTAACAAGGCTCACTTTAGAAGAGTGAAAATTTGGGGTAACCGGTCCCAGTGGTTTTTCCCTTAACAGGGTTTCCACGTTAAAATACTTGTGTTATGTGTATGGTTTATTTCTTTATTATTTTACATTTTGCATATACATTTATGGATTGATTGGTATACTCTACATATTTACTAAGTATCACTAATTAAGTTTTACTGCTTATTGGTAATCAAGGAGAATAAGGACAGACAAGGTAAACTGACAGACAGTTATTTATTTCAAGTATTTCAAAGGCATACATCTTGTAGGGACTTAATAATCTGAGGTATATTGATTGGTGGATTAAATTTTAATTGGATAAATATTTGAGGCCACTGATTCACCCCCTCCCCCCTCTCAGTTATTACTAACAATTGGTATCATAGATTGTGTGCTTAGAAGGAAGGTTTCAAGACCTAAGTAAATATCACAAGATGAACAGACGAGATGTGCTCAATTTGAACAAAAACAACTTTACTTCATGGAAAAGAAGAATAAAGCTTCACTTATCAGGTATTGGCAATGGTGTTACTCAATACTTAGATATTGAATATGTGTTGCCTATAGGACCATTGACAGTAGATCAATTGAGAGTAAATCATGAACATAATTGCATGGTTATAGAGCTTTCAGCCTCACTCTCTGGTGCTGAATTTGAGGATGTCAAAGATTGAAAAAATGCAAAGACAATGTGGGACAAGTTGAAGCTTGTACATGAAGGTGATGCAAATGTTCTGAGAGCCAAGGAAGAAAGCCTTAGAGGAAAGTTTGATGATCTCCAAATGAAAGAAGGTGAAAATATCACTCAGTATAGCACAAGAATAAAACAAGTAGTCAATGCTATAGGAGGCATTGGAGGTACGCTTGAAGCAAAGATAGTGGTAAGTAAAGTCTTAAGAACCCTATTTCCCATATATGCTATTAGAGTCTCTGCTATTCAAGAAATGAGAGCAGTAGCAAATAATACAGTCACTCTTGATAGCCTGATTGGTAGACTGATTTAATTTGAGATGAATAAATATGATAATAGTGTCTTACCAAGTTTAGAGTCTGCATTCAAGTCTTCTATGAGAATAAGAAAATCTAGTCAGAGACACTCATCTAGAAGAGACAGTGAAAGAAAAAGTGAAGAAAAGATCTAGATGAAATTGAAACACTCATGGCGAGAAGAATATTAAGAGGCAAAGGTAAATACAAAGGCAAGTTACTACTTGTATGTTTTAATTGTAAAGAGATTGGACACTTTGCTGCAAGATGTCCTAACAAAAGAAAAGATGACAGAAGTGATAATAGATCTTTTGAGAAGAAATCTGACAGAGGTGATCACAAAGATTACAGAGGTTACCGACGATCACAAAGAAATATTACCCGAGATTACAAGGATAAAGGCAAGAAGGCTAGCTATCTAGCTGCTTGCAAAAATGAAGATACTGACACTGAGCCAGATGATGATATCGAGATAGTATTTGTAGCTGTGAAGGATGATTTAGATGAAGATGAAAGGTATGAGGAAACAACACTCATATCTAAGATTAGTAAGAATGATATATGGATTATAGATAGTGGTTGCACTCACTATATGACAGGTGACAAAGAAAATTTTAATACTTTTGAATACTATAAAGGTGGTACAGTACGAATGGGAAATGATTCACCTTGTCAAATTGAAGGTAAAGGAATAGTAATGTTGAATAACCTGATTAAATGTGAAAATTCTTATTAGGTAAAAGGATTGAATTATAATCTGTTGAGTGTTTCTCAGCTAAATAATTTAGGTCATAGAGTATCATTTGAGAACAAGAAGGCAAAGATCTTCAATGAATCAAGAATACTGATTGGTACCGATGAACAAACCAAAGGTAACTTATTCTATCTAAATGATACTAACCCCACTTGCTTGATGACTAGAAATGAAGACATATGGCTGTGGCATAAAAGGTTGTGTCATGTGAATTTTGACAACATGATGAAAATAAGCAGTAAAAGAAGTGTAAGAGGCTTACTGACGATGATAAAGCTAGACAACATCATGTGCAAAAATTGTCAAAAAGGTAAAATGACTAAGTCTAGTTTTAAAAGCAAAACCCATACATCTGATGATATTCTAGAATTAGTCCATACTGATTTATGTCGACCTATGAGGACAAAGAGCTATTATGGAGATAGATATTTTGTTCTCTTTGTTGATGATTACTCTAGAATGATGACAGTCATGTTTCTAAAATAAAAATCTGAAGAATTCAAGATGTTTAAATGGTATAAGGCTATGGTAGAAAAACAAAGTGGTAAGGATCAGAAATGTTTGAGATCAGATAGAGGAGGAGAATTTATATCAGATGAATTCACTAATTTCTGTAATGAGCATGGTATAAAAAGACAGGTTTCTGCACCAAGAACACCACATCAAAATGGGATTGCTGAGAGAAGGAATAGATCTATACTTGACTATGCAAGAACACTAATGATAGAGAAGGACATCACCCAGACCTTTTGGAGGGAAGTTGTTAGCACTGCTGTCTATACACTTAACATAGTACAATTAAGAAAGGACTCAAAGAAGACTCCTTATGAGCTATGGTATGGTAAAATACCCAATGTAAGTTACTTCAAAATATTTGGAAGTCAATGTTATGTCTTAAAAGATGATAAAAATAGAAAGCTTGATGCCAATAGTGATGAAGGTATTTTTCTTGGGTATTCTACCAAAAGCAAGGCTTTTAAATGTCTAATCAAGGCTTCTAACAAAATAGTTGAAAGTGCAAATGTGAAGATTGATGAATTTGTAGAAAATAATGAACTAGAAAGCACAAGAGAACCAGAGGACTACAACAAGTTTGTATACTATGAAGAACCCATAACTCTACCCGAGCAACAGTGTTTAAATCTAGAACAACAGAATGTTGCAACCGATGGTCAAAATGTTGTTAACAACGGTCAGGATAATGATCAAGATAATGTGCAAGGTAATGGAGATCAAGCTGATATACAAAGAGTTGTACCTATACTTGCAAGATATGCAAAAAGGAACCATCTAGAGGACCATATCATAGGAGATAAGAAAGTTAGTACAAGAACAAGAAGTAAGTCTTTAAACACAAATTGCTTAATTTGTGAGTTTGAACCAAAATCTGTCAATGCTACACTAGATAATGAAGAATGGATAAGTGTTATGAATGATGAGATTTAACACATTGAAAAGAACAAGACATGGTCACTTGTGCCAAGACCAGATGACAAGAATTTCATCAGTACAAAATGGATATTCAAGAACAAACTGAACGAGAATGGAGAAGTCACAAGGAACAAAGAAAGACTAGTATGCAAGGGGTATGCACAAGAGGAAGGTATAGACTATGAAGAAACCTTTGCACCTGTTGCTAGGCTAGAATTAGTAAGAATTCTACTTGCTTATGCTACATACAAAGGATTCAAAGTATATCAAATGGATGTCAAGTCAGCATTCCTAAATGGAATATTTGAAGAAGAGGTATACATTGAGCAACTAGAAGGGTTTGTGGATCCAGACAAGAGGAACATGGTATGCATACTTCACAAAGCCTTGTATGGATTGAAATAAGCTCCTAGAGCCTGGTATGAATGAATTCATTCCTTTCTAATAAGTATTGGATTCATGAGGACTAGTGAGAAGAGTAATCTTTATTTGAAAGAAGATACTAATGCTAACACTTTGATTGCTGAAATATTGTTGATGACATCATATTTGGAGGCAATGATATGTTATGAAAATCATTTGTGGATGAAATGAGCAAAGAATTTGAGATGTCTATGTTTGGAGAGATCAAGTTCCTTCTTGGTCTGCAGATCATTCAACAAAGTGAAGATATTTTCATTACACAGTCAAAATACATCCAAGAAGTCCTGAAAATATTCAAGATGGAAGATTCCAAACCTGTTGCAACACTGATGGCTACTAGATGCAAATTAACAAAGGAAGACAGGACAACATAGGTAAATCAGACTATACACAGATCAATGATAGGAAAACTCATGTATGTTGTACACACTAGACTAGATATTGCACATGCAGTAGGAATTATTGCTAGATTTTCTGCTAACCCCAGGGAATCACATATAACTGCAGTGAAAAAATTCTAAGATATCTGAAGAATATCAAGGAGTTTGGCTTGTGGTATAGAAGAGAAGGGAAATTTGAACTGAAAGTATTTACCGACGCTGATTGGGCTGAAAATCTTGATGATCGGAAGAGCACAACTGGAGGAGCATTCTTTATGGGTGACAGACTTGTCACATGGATTAGCAAGAAGCAAGGATGCATCTCTTAGTCTACTGCAGAAGCAATATGTTGTTGCTGCTGCAAACTGCTCAAACATTGCATGGATCAAACAGTTGCTGGAAGGTATGCATATGAAGATCATAGAACTAGTAGTTATCTATTGTGATAACACCAGTGCAATAAATATTTTCAAAAATCCAGTCATGCATGCAAAGACTAAACACATTGCCATCAAGTATCATTATTTAAGAGAACAACTTCAAGAAAAAGAGGTGATACTTGAATATGTGCAATCAAAAGAACAATTAGCTGATATCTTCACCAAGCCACTGCCCAAGAATACATTTGAGCACCTTAGGAAAAGACTAGGGGTCAAACCCATGTCTACTAGTCAGTAAAAGGATTGAAAGCTGCATCAGCCATATATTATCATAATATCATTCATGATTGATGCAAGTAGAAGCTAAACTTCAAAGCTACATCTATATGCAGAAAGGTATATATCAGAACCAAGCACCAGAGAAAATTATTATATTGGGGATGGATAAGGGAAATTAAAGGAATATATTGTGGATGGAAGAACTTATTTGACAAAATGTCAGATATTTGTGAAAATATTTGTTTGGAATTAATGTCAAAGGGAGAGAATGTATCCATATTATCATTAGAAATATTATCATCAGAAACTATTCATTATCAGATTACGCCAAACAGGGAGAGATCATATCCACAGGGAGAGAATTTGTATCAATGTTGCAAATAAAAGACAAAGACATCAAAGAAGAAGAGAGAGAAATTGAAATAGACAGAGGATACACCACATCGGAAGAAGAAACAAAAAGCTGCAAGAATCAAATCTAAGCTTACACAAAGCTTACCGACGGTCAAACATTCTTATCAGTTATCAAAACAAACTATTTGGTAATTTGATGAATCTCAACAATTGTATTTCATGTTGTATTAGAAACAGTATAGTATGATAATATAGTATGTTGCCATCAATGCCAAAGGGAGAGATTGATGACATGTAACTGATTGAATGTTTGATAATGTTAAGTTGAAGCTGATGCAAGACATTAAATCAGTTAATGGTTTGTATTATCATTGATGTCAACTTGATATCATCTGTATGGTCACATACATAATGCCAAAGACTTCAGAGAATCAATGGTATAGAGGTTATGCTTTCAGCAATGCATAAAAGTCAAGTATCCACTAAGTGATAGACCACACCAGTGGAGTGCACACCATCGGTAAAGACAGAGATAAAGTCACAGTGATACCCGACGAGCAGAAGACAGTGTTGCTCGATGAAGCAGAATTATAGGATACCCGACGAGCTAAAAATAGTGTTTCCTGACGAGCAAGATTCAATAATGCTTGATGGATGGAGATCCTGAAGCTAACTGAAGTTGCACCAGCAAAACTAGCAGTTGTCACCGGCGATGAACTGCAGAATTGACTGACAAAATAGAGAGATCAAAAAATGACAAAATATCTAGCTGACAGAGCTTAAGGATAGACTTAACTAGTTGTTTTATTTGTTTTATTCAACCATAGTTAAGCAATTGATTTATATAGTTGGCAAGAAGATAACTATGAGATAAATCAGGAGTTAAATCCGTAAATCAATTTGGCTAGATTGTTTTTCACGCCAAGAATCAAGAATCAAGAATCAAGAATTAAGGAATATCATGCCTATATAAGAGAAAAGTATAATTCATTTCCATAAGCAATCAGATACACGGGGGAGTGAATTGAGAGAAGATGCTGAAGAGAAAATGATGAAGGATATACTTCATGCATTCCTGATCAATCAAGCTAGGGAAGAGCTAAAGAATTCTGCAGACACCGACACACAGGGAAGCCCAGCATCACAGAGCAGAAAGAGTGAAGTAAAAATAAAGTTAATTGATACATTGATCAGAAAGGTATTGTAAGTAAATAGATCTAAATATCTGCAATTCAAGTTGCATTAGAAATAGGTCATTATGTTTCAGTTTAACCATTGAAGCATTAAGTCTCTTAATAGAGCAGGACTTAACCATCTTCTATAATTGAGGTATATCCTAATAGATTACCAAAAATGTTGACTCATGATAGTAGCATCGGTCTTACCTAAAGCCTATTGACAGTCTAAGAAGGAGGCTGATTCAAGGATGGTAGTAAGATTAGCATAAAGCCTATTGACAGTCTAGAGGCTGATTCAAGG
>MU224567.1:922528-942868 GCA_018584345.1 Thuja plicata | reverse complement strand
GCACTTAACAGTGTGTTTGTAACCTTTAACAAGGTTGGCTCCTAACAGGGCTCACTTTAGAAGAGTGAAAATTTGGGGTACCGGTCCCAGTGGTTTTTCCCTTAATAGGGTTTCCACGTTAAAATCTTTGTGTTATGTGTGTATGGTTTATTATTTTATTGTTTTACATTTCACATATGCATTTATGGATTGATTGGTATACTCTGCATATTTATTGAGTATCGGTAAATAAGTTTTACTACTTATTGGTAATCAAGTAGAATAAGGACAGACAAGGTAAACCGACAGATAGTTATTTATTTCAAGTATTTCAAAGGCATACATCTTGTAGGGACTTAATAATATGAGGTATATTGATTGGTGGATTAATGTTTAATTGGATAAATTTTTGAGGCCATTGATTCACCCCCCCCACCTCTCAGCTATTACTAACATTCTAGTGGATACTTTCTAAATGTTAGCTAATTAGCCCTTACGAGAAGATTACCAGTCATTATTTGGAGAATATGCTCCAGAATAACCATATCTTTACTTTGCATATGTTTTAGACCTCCGAAAGGGAATTTGAATATATGTTAAGTTTCTGAGTATCAATCCTGCATTGGAAGTTGTGCTCTATCTTTTCACTAGGATTTAGGATAGTTTATGTGGAAAGCTTACAAATTAGAATAAATGGTGGTTTGCAGAGTTGACAAAGGTGTATGTATGTTACAAATTATTGGTCTAAAATATTCCAACAATCAGTGGATTTTTGTGAGACATTGTTCCATCGATTGGTGTTTGTTGGTAATGAAGCATAACATTATTATGAAGGGTATCTTGGAGTTTGTGAAAATTGGCAGTGAAGTGTTGTTTGGGAACCATTATTTGATGAATCCTTTTACATTTGAAATTTTACAATGACCAAGATTCTTCTTTGAGAGTGAAATTTTTAATACGTAGTGCCCACCCATAATTTACTTTTCAATATTGATGCCAGAATATTTTGGATCAATTTTCATGTGTGCATTGGTTATTTTCCTAGTGATTATATGTTATGATGATTTAACTGACCCCATACTTGCATGTGTATGGTTTTCATATATGTTTTATATTTTTGTGTGACGTGTCCATCTTACATTTCTATTTGGCGTGTTTGATGTGGTAGAAGACAAAGTTATAGTTACTTACATTATGAGATCCACATGATCAACTAATCCCTATCATTGTATGTTATATATATTGTGTATATGCTTGACGTTGTGATACAGGTACCAGGCATCGACTTCCCTAAATTGCCATGATGAGCATGCCCTATTGCAATATATCAATTGTAAGAGAGGGGAGATAACCGACAGGTCCTAATCCTAACATAAGCCATTTATTGTCCTAAAAAAGTGGACAACTATCTTATTTTCCACCCTCTAAATTTTTCAAGGTGAAATTATTCGTGAACCCTTCCTTTCTGCTTGATTGTGGTATTTTGGGTTTTAGTCGGTTCTTTCTTCGTGTTGTTTGGTTATGTGGTTTGAGGAGATTTTTTTGTTAGATGGTTAAGTAATCTATAATATTAGTTATTTAATTAAATAATAAAATCTTATTAAATATGGAAATATTAAATATGAAGGTATTTAATTAATGAGAATTAATTAGATACATGTGATAATTAAAAAGACTTAATTAAAAACTCTAATTTTGGGAATAGAGGATTTAATTAATTATTAAATGTATAATTAAAATTTAAAAGCATAATTAATGAATTGATATTTAATTATCAATTGCGTAGTTATTACTAGGCTAAGAATATTAATTGTTTTTGATAGAAAAAAGCAGTAAGAGGGTGTTGGCCCGTGGAACAAAGGACTAGAAGCACATTAATAGCATATTAATGGAACTAGTCAAAGCAGGTATAACAGTTTAACAACATAGACACCATATTACCTCTGCCTCTATCAAACACATAAGTCACAGTACTGAGCCACCGAATTAAACCAGAAAGCTTAAGACGAACAGTAGCAAAAAAAGTATCATTTTTAAGCCACACAGGGCTACAAAAAAATAAACAAAAACTACCAATGTTATGAATAGAAAAATAGGGGAACCGAGGGCCAATCCCAGCCAAAATTAACTAGCACATGTTCACCAGAGACTAGTTCTTCTCACTCAGCTGTTTGGACAACAGAGTCATAGCCCACTCCTCCTGCAGAAACAATAACAGGTCTTTGTTGTCCTTGTCAGCTTCCAGCTTGCCACCCTCCAGCTTTTCCTGCACATTATAGAGGGTCGTAGTCGAAGCATGCATAACCTTCAGGGCAAATTTTTTGGTCCTTATACAATGGTTCATCAGGTCCTACATGTTCTTCTTAATCTCCCCAACCTCCTTGTCTAAGTTCAAGAACCTTCTTTTAAGGGTGCCAGTAAATTTATCTTTGTCCTTCATGGCAGTGGTATGTGTCTTGTCCTTAGGTTCCTGAGTGGGCCTTAGGGCTAGGGTAGGGTTGTTGGGGGTTTCCATGGCTTGTTGGGGGTTAGGCAGAGGAGTGTTACCAATCCTAGAGGGACTCATATAACCATCTGAGGAACCATTCTTGGAATTAGTGGAGTGGGAGTCATTTTTAGATAGAGAGAGCTCTCCGGAGGCCATTTCCATCATCCTAATTTTACATTGCTCCTTGGCAATTCTATTTGACCTCTGGCAACCCGAGCCACTCAAATCCACCTCCAAATTAACCTGGCTCTCCATAATTTTTCTTTTTTTGGGCCTATAGTCTGTCTCAGGGGTACTATCAACCTCTTTCCCCTCAATGTACTCCAGAGACTCAAAGACATATGACTCACCCTGACCTTCCTTCCTACTGGGAGGGTTTTTTACACTTTTTTTGTGGGTTGTAGCTTTTTTATCGGCCATCACAGGCTCCTATTTGATACAGATGGACTGGGAGGAGGAAAGGGTGGTCTTTCTCAGTTTTGGCTATGGGCTCCTCCTAGGGAAACATATGGATAATAAGAGGGGGTTGGGGTGCTAGGCAGATAGATTTATGAAATTGGTAGAGGCAGAGGAGGAGGCCCTGATGAAGGATAGCTCTATCAGGGTTGGCTTGAATATTGAGGACATTACTCTCAATGGAGTGCAGGAGATAGAAAGGAATGGAAATTAAATCTTTGTTCCTAATATGATTCAGGAATGGAAAGTGGTAGTTGTAAAAAATAGTGAAATTACCTTCCAGCATGAACTACTTCATCGCGATGAGACAAATTTTTGGCCAGAATTCCGGCAGCTCCTCACTATTGAAACCCCCATGTTTTCTCACCAAAAGCTCACCGTCCTTGAAAAATTGTTTGAGGCTGGTAGGGTCAGCAGTCTAACTAGTATTTTTGTATTTCCTCCCCACCATAGGGAGCCCCGTTTCCTTGGCTATGACATCTTCAGTCAGTTGGAAATGAATGCCCCCAACTGAAACACTCCTATTTTTCTAGGATTTGATGAATTGCTTGGAGATTCTCTTATCATGTCCACCTTTCATTCTTTCCATGAAACCCCAAATGCCAATTTCTTTGCAGTAATGAGTCACCTATGAATCAGAAGTGAAAGTCTCATCGATGTTATAAGGCTTAATGCAGAGAATGTTACCTCCCATTTTGAGGGTCTGCTCTTCCTGTGCCAGAATATATTTAAGGTCTAGGAGCTGAGCATTTTTGTAGGCCATAAAAAACCACTTGTAATCATAAACCCTTTCTGAGAAAAGCTTATACATAAAAAGTTGGTCTTGAAAATTTTGGAAATCAAG
Organism: Thuja plicata; assembly: GCA_018584345.1. NCBI lineage: Eukaryota > Viridiplantae > Streptophyta > Pinopsida > Cupressales > Cupressaceae > Thuja > Thuja plicata. The sequence goes on along the minus strand of MU224567.1, from coordinate 939,101 downwards.
CTCCGTACTGCCAGATCTAACAGATCTCTAGGCACCATTAAAAGAAATAATAGCATTAATATCAAGGATAGCCCAAAAATCCCTTTTATTCAGACAACTCTTACTCCACACGTTCAAAAAGTAATGATAATTCTTTATGGGAATTTGAGTTTTCCTTTTCATAATCGTGAAATTCGCCCAAACACACCAACACATGATCGAGTATGAATCTGTAATGAATATGACAGCCTAGCACATTTAAACTATAGTATTCATTTCTCCCATGATGAGTTGCTGAGTCACTAGAGGTAAGTCACTAATGTTTGATTTGTTTTAGGCCAATTGCAGCCATTGAGTCGGCGACCGAATTCCCCTCCCTATACTTGTGGCCTATAGTCATGCACTGGAAGCTATTGAGAAGCTCACAGATTTCCAAAATGATAGGTCTAGCATGCCATCCTACACTAGCACCACTTTTGATGGCCTCAAAAACCACTTTGGAATCCCCCTCGATTTCCAGCTGTCTGAGGTTCATTTGTTTCACGAATTTAATCCCCCAGAGAAGGGTTGTTCCTTCCACCTTGGTGATAGTAAAGTTATTTATAGGACCAGCATAAGCTAGCAGACAAGGTCCATTGTGATCTCTTATCACTCCTCCCCCTCCATGACCAAGGTTATTAACTGCCCCATCAAAATTTAATTTGGTCCATCCTCTGGGAGGGGCAGTCCATCTGCTAGTATTTCTAGCTATTATTTTCGCATCATCAAACCCAGTGAACCCATCCAGGAGGTTCCATTTGTCAGTAATTCTAACTTCCTAGGAAGCAGGAGGATAGGAAGGGAGCTTCCAATTAGCCATTCTGGCATTCTCACACAGGAATTTAGTTCCAATATGGAGACAGGTCTAAGGCTGGTTACTACTCTCTCTGAAAATCCTATTGTTCGTTTCCTTCCAAATGGTCCAGCATATGTGAGGGGGAAGCATACACCAGAGGAGTTGGAGTAGGGGGTGATTGGAAGGGGATCTCCAATTGTTAAATTGGTAAACTTCTCTGTTTAGGGCCCACAAGGTACCCAATTTGCCGATGATCCCTTGCCAGATGTTGGTGGCATAATCATAGTGGATGAAGAGGTGGTTTACCATTTCTTCCTCCTTCTTACATAGGACACATCTTTTTTCCATGGAGAAGCCTCTTTTTATGAGATTATCTTGGGTCAGGACCTTATCGTGTATTAGAGTCCACCAGAAGAAATTAATTTTTTGTGTGAGCTGGGAGATCCACACCATCTTCCAATCTTAAGGGTTACTCTCCTCCTTCAGAAGTAGATTGTATGCAGATTTAACAGAGAAAGTACCTTCCTTGGTGGGGGCCCAGATAATAGAGTCATCATTCCCTGAAATTTTGATATTAGTAAGGTTATCCATGAGGTCCTTGGCCAAGTGTTGCAGGTCCAGTTTGTCCCTTGTCCAATTAGGAATATCCACCCAGTCTCTACCATTGATGTAGTTGGAGGCTATATTACCCAGGTTCGGTCTAAGATAGTCCATAAGGGGTTTGAATATGTGGCCCAGGTTAGGTTGATTCATGATCTAGGGATCATTCCAAAATCTGATGGATCTCCGATTTCCAATTTGCCATAAATCTCCTTTAGACAGAAGGGTCTTACATTTACATATGTTCATCAATAGTTTGGATCCACTAGGGAGGTCACAGTTGTGGAATATCCTCCAGTATGGATGTCCTTGGAGGTACTTAGCTTCCATTAATCTACACCAATCCACTTTTCCCTCTATGAGCTTCCATGCCACCTTCATAGTAATGGCCTTATTCATCAGACCTATTTTCCTTAGGCCCAGTCCCCTCATTTTTTTTGGGAGGCATACAGTGTCCCAATTGACAAAAAAAATCCTCCTCTTTTCTTCAGACCCTGCCCATAGAAAGGTTCTCTGAATCTTTTCTAGTTTATCAGCCATGTTGCTTCTGATTTTAAAGAGGGAAAGGAAGTAAACAGGGATCCCTTGGAGAGTAGAGGCCACTAGCTGAAGTTTGCCAGCTTTGCTTAAAACCTTCCCCTTCCAACCAGCCAGTTTCCTTTGGTTTCTTTCAAGGATGGAATTCTAGAAATCTTGGGACACCTCTTTGACCCTGAGGGGGAGGCCAAGGTAGGTAGAGGGGAGCGAAGCTGCCAGACAACCCAAAATTTGAAGCACCTTATTTTGTAACTTCACAAGGGTATTGAAGAAGAACAACCGACTCTTTTTATAGTTAATACACTGTCCAGAAGCCCAAGCATAGCTTTCCATAAATTGTTTCCATTTTCTGGCCTCAATCACTAAGGAATACCCAAAGAGGAAAGTGTCATCAACAAACTATTCCAACACCACCTGAGGGAGGGTAGAAGCTGGTTTGATGCCTTTGATTCTTCCCGTAGCAGACATCATACATAGGTTCCTACTAAGCACATCAACCACCATAATAAAGAGGTAGGAGGAGAGAGGGTCTCCCTATCTAAGACCCTTCTCTGGAATAAAATAGCCACCAAGGGAGCCATTGACAAGAATAGAGAAGTTAACAGTTTGAGTACATTCTTGTATAATCTGGATAACCTTCTCATTAAAGCCCATTTTAGCAAGGATTTTAAGCAGAAAAGACCAGTTAACTTTGTCATAAGCTTTAGAGATATCTAGTTTAAAAGCCATACCTGGGACTTTGTTTCTGTCCATAGAATGGATAATTTCATGGGTGGCAATGGCCGCATCCAGGATTAGTCTACCCAGCACAAAACCTTTCTGAGTATTGTAGATAATTTTATCAAGAAGAGGCTTGATTCTGCCAATCAGGATTTTGGTAAGGATCTTGTAGAAGGTATTGCATAGGCTAATGGATTTGAAATCCATCATAGTAGTAGGATTTTCATGCTTAGGGACCAGCACAATGTAGGTTTGGTTATCTTGTTTGAGGAGGCACCTAGTCCTAAAGAAGTCTTTGGCAGCTCTGGTAACATCAGTCCCCACAATTTCCCAGTATTCCTGAAAAAATGCCGGAGGGAAGCCGTCAGGTTCGGGGGCTTTGTAAGCTCCCATAGAAAAGATCGCCTTCTTGACCTCGTCGTCAGAGACCCACTTCATAAGCATGTCATTGTCACTAAGAATAATAGCACTTTGGATATGGTCCAGGAGCTGGTTTTGGATGTTGTTTGGGCACGTAGGGCCTTTTTCAGAGCACAGCCCCTTAAAGTAGTTAACCGCAACCTAGTTAATTTTATCCTTTTCCTTGACTTCATTCCCTCCTTCATCGATAAGAGAAGAGATGGTATTTCTTCTTTTATGGATGTTGGTAGAACTATGGAAGAAGGCAGTGTTTCTATCCCCTTCAACAAGCCACTGGAATGTGGATCTCATCTTCCAATAGATTTCTTCTCTTTTTAGGGTTTCCTGCAACTTGTGCCTACTCAATTCCTCCTCCACCTGAATTTGGGGCAAGTAGCTTCTAGACGCCAGTTGGGACTGAAGAGAGTCCAAGGTTTCAATTAAATATTGATATGCAATTAAAGTTGCACATTCTTTTAATAAAATTAAAATATAATTTTAAATTAAAGTTGAGTTAAATTTGTTAATTGGAAAAAGTGCATGTAATTATTAATTATAATTAATTAACTATACAAAAGGATTTTCATAAAAAAAAGTTGAGTTGCTCTTCAAAAATGATGTTCTAGAGGGCGTGGATTCCTTTTTCGAGTGGGCATGGCCTATTTTGGGATTCAACATTTCAGAATGCATTGCAGACGAAGACCAGGAGAGGGTGCAAGGCTTAATCCCCTTTGTGCATTGGCCTAGGGGTGTGAACATAGACGATTATAGGATGGAGATGTTCATTGGATAGGAGTCCATAAAGGAATCAATTCACAACCATTCCCCTCCAACAGGTGCAATGGGCACGGTTTTGAACCTACTAATTGCTAGGAGGAGGAGGTTTGTGGGAATTTCCCGCAGAGCACGCAGAGAATAAAGACATGAAGATTTGAACAACATTATTTTGGGAGGGGAGCCTACTATAGTAAAATGATCCAAATTTTGGTTTGGCCATAATGGCATGATGAAAGCACTCAAATGTGGCCTTGGCCTACATTCCCTTTTTGTTTGTAGCAAGCTCCACCACAATCAAGACAACACTGCTGAAGGATATGGGAGCGCTCAGGAAGACTCATGAAACCTAGCTAAGCCCTCCACACTACTATATATATAGTTGGAATTTGAGCTATGTATTTGTTCTTCCAGAAAAGTATATAGACTAGATTTATCTAGATAGTGTAGATAGTTAGATTAAAATACAGGTTTTGATGGGTGAAGTTGCTTACCATTCTTTTTGTTAAAAAAAATAAGTAAGATCTTATGCCAAACAACATGGCTTCTCAGCTTATTTCACACATACTTGAAATGTAGACCTACCTTTTTGATAATAATACAAACAATACTCTTGCCGATAAAAAAAAAAAGAAAAGAAAAATAATAATAATAATAATAATAATAATAATAATAATACAAAGTTGAGTGAATTTCTTAAAGTGGGGAATTATTAATTAATTATTATTTTTTACTCGATTTTAAAGTTGAGTTATATATTTAAGTTTTGCATGAGCTTTGGAAACCCTAGGTTTTGGATTCTGTTTATATTAGTTGAGTTTATCAGTTTAGGGAAGGATGATTATTAGGTATGAAGAATGTTTGGGATTTTGGGAGAGAAAAATTTATTCAAAGCTATAATTTTGGATTGTGTCCTCTTCTCTCTTCTCAAATTATTCTGGGTTTTGAGGTAGGCTTTTGAAAACCTTGATAAATTCCTTTTGAAAAGCTTATCTACCTTGCGTTTGTTTTTGTGTGTGATTATTGGGAGTATTTTTCAAAGATTGGGTTTGAATAATTTGGGTTTGCTTGGCAAACCCTATAGAAAGATTAATAAATTATCCTCCTACATATGTTTGTATATATTGCATGATTTGAGTTTCGGCTATTTCAGAGGTAAGTTCATCATATTGTTTTCATAAATCTTAGAGAAATAAATTGGTTTTAGGGTTTTGAGAATGTTAATCATCTTTAGGGTTTCCTTTGTTCTAATTTGACTGCTTGAACCTTAGAATTCTCCTTTGGAAAGAAAACCTAATTCCAATGAAAATATATATATTAAAAGAAATTTTATATTCATATATAATTGAGGGAAGTTAATTAAATGAATAATTTATTTTAGTGGTTTAGGAGAGATAAAGTTTTCATTTTTCTGTTATTTATTTTTTTATTTAAAAAAACATAAATTAATATCATATTTAATTCTAGTTTTTTTAATTAATAAATGATATATGTTTTTTTCAATGTGGGGGCAGGAGACCACCCCCACTCCCCACAGCCCCATGGCAGGGCATTGTGGACTTGAAAATACATCTATTATGAATGACAGGGTTCTTGTCGGTGACCCTTTAATAGGCTCACATAGAAAGGAAGTGGTGGGCACCACTCACCCCCAACCCCTTCCCCCTTAAATAATATAATTTTATAAAAAAAATATTTTAAATTAATAAATTTTATTAATTTCAAATTTAATTACTTAGAGTTTTATATAATTGATTAGATTAATTTCTATTTTATTTATTAATTTATATTGTTGATTATATTTTTCATTTATTAAATTATATTGAAAATTACTTAATAGATCATTAATTTTTTTAAAGTGATAGTATAAATTTAATTTATATATATAAAGGGGTGTTTATATGGAAAACTGTAATTTACTTAATTAAGTTATAATTAATAGTAGATTATAATTAGTTAAGTACAAGAAAGTTCGATTGAATGAACTAAATAAAGTATTGATATTGATCGTAAACAAAAGTTAAGTAATACTCAATAAAATGGAATAAAATTGATACAAAATGTACCTTATATTAAGACGTTAGTGGAATTAAAATTGGTTAACAACATGACATAGTTTTATTGTTAAGACATCATATATGTTGCATATGCACGCTTTATGTCATAACTGTCTTGTTTGGTGAATTGTTCATATGTTTAGATCACTGCCCTAGGTGGTATTTTGTCTTTGAGACTTGGTGTTTTGTTTTATGAATTTATACCTTTTACTGTTTGGGTCATTTGGTGTAAATTCATAACCTTCTTATGTCATGATCGGTCCCTATATTGTTGGTTGCGTTTGTGAGTGTTGGCATGTGTTCTCTGAGTTCTTGATCATTATTATGTTTGACCACCAGAGGTGATGACCATTATTGTGTTGAGATTCTACATGATCACCTTGTTCCTTTTATTGTTGTTGTCTTATGATTTTACTGATGGTCTTTGGGTTATGTTTACTCCATGTTTGGAGATTCATTTTATTGACGACTTTGTCCTTGAAGATTGAATTTATCTTATGATATGATGAACTATGAGAATTGGTGATTGTTTATTGAGATATCCATAATGGAATGGACACTACAGATCCTTGTACATAGGATGTGATGTTCTTTATTATGCTCCATCATGTATCTTTGATGACTTTCATGATTTAATGTTTTACGAGAAGTCTTTTAAGGATTTTCTTTTGACTTCTCTTTGTTTCTATTTGCTGGGAAAATTAGGATATGTTATCTACGATCATAGAGAGGAAGTGGCTTGCAATGGGGGGGAGGTCCCTAAGAGGCTACTAGGGTAATTCATTATAAGTGACCTTGTAAGGGACAACTTAATAAATCTCTTAGGAGAGAAATATTAATAGGATACTTATGTGTTTTTTCCCATGCCTTGAGTGCTAGTACAAGCTAGGATGGGAGTAAGAGAAGATTCTTGATTGAGGTGTTGCATGGTTAGAATCCTTGTTTGTATGAAAGGATTAGTGAGCCACATAGAGTCACTTGGGGGCCAAGGTTCAGAGGGACTACTAGGGTAACTCAAGAGTGGACTTATGTGATGACACTTCCCTATATTTTTTCCAGGTTCCTACGTGAGCTTTGTGGTACACTTGTTTTGGTCTCTTGATCTTTTATACTTAAAAATTTGAAACAATCTTATTACCTTTTTATCCAGTGTATCTTGGCATTAGTTTTTATTTTTATTTTTTTGTTTCCAAGTGTGTGAGCCAGATTTTATCTACTCAGCACAGTTGGATTCAACCTTTGGTTCCACACGGTCGAGTAGTAGTGATTCTTATTACCATTGAGATATGACATTCATAACTTTATGCTAGGATGATCCTTGTTAAAGTTATACCTTCTTGTTAATCATTATTGGAGACTTTCTCTTATCTTTTATTTTTATTTTTTATACATGTATCATTGTATTAGTTGTGATATTCTTGGAATATTGTATTGTACTTTATATTGGGTTATTATTACACACCTTTCAACTTGTGCAATGGATGTTGGTTTGTTATGTATACCCTATGGTATCAGTTGTATCTAGGTTTTATTTATGAGAAGTTGTACTTGTATATTCATTTACATTATATGAAGATGATATATGGTTGGTTTTAAATAGTAAATTAGTTAGCAAGTATGTAATTATACGTCATGAAACCCTCATAATTTTTAATCTATAAAAGAGTTACATTTATGAGTATGTATTATCTTATGTTTTTTTTTAAAAAAAAGTGGGCAAGCCATTATATCTCTGTGTGTGTGTGTGTGTGTGTGTGTGTGTGTGTGTGTGTGTGTGTGTGTGTGTGTGTATCCCAGCTCATTGCAACCTATTAAAATGTCAGCAATGCGTCCTATAGACTACTAATTACATATATTATGCCTTCATTATATTATGTAGAATTTGACCAATATATGATTTCTATACATTCTTTACATATTGTCGGAGACCCAGATCAACATTGCCAAGCAAAATAAGATTTTGTATGATGAAGCAACCGTAATAGGTATAACCATGGGAATTGGATAAATTCTTAGATCTTTAATATAATTGATCAAACAAAAATATACAAAAACTGGTTATATTCCCTATTTAATCCATTGCGTCAGGAACATGAGGAGAAAACTCACGCTATGATTTAGGTGACCAGCGTGAAGGTTTTGTATTCCATCCCATAGGCTAAACTATTGGCTTGTTTGGTACCCAACTAGAGCCAAGTGACACTTCATCCCATCCCATAGTAATAGGGGTGACCATGTTCCACCCCAAATCCATAGATAGTGAATGCAAGGGAGTTGTGTGCGGGGACCAAGCTACTTCACCACAAATCTGCCATTTATCACTTATGCCCAACATCACATGAATCAGGTATGTCAATGTTGGTTGTTAACAGGTAGCAGGACTTGAAAGATCACCTTTTTTTGGAGCCTCTGGTGACCTTAGTAGTGCATTGGTAACTAATATCATCTTTTCCTCCAAGTCACATCCTACGGCTTGACCAGTCGAATTCAGGGAAAATTTCACATATTTGAAACATTGTTTTTCCACAGTCCTTTTAATGTTGTCAAACATAAGCATAGATGCATGGCATTTAAGAATTAGGTGTCACAAGAATAAACCCCCAACTAATGCATGACCAGACCATAGGTCATATTCTTGCATTTCCCTTTGTAATGTATTTTCTTCCCAAAATTAGGGTTTTGCCACTTTAAATGCTAGAATTTCCAATAAATGAACATATTGTATCAAGTCCATGGCATTTGAGAGGAGGATGGAAACTACCTGCGATGGGTAGAGGAATTTATTTGTTCTTGGGGAGATATTCTCTTCGCTAATTAACATTTTTATGGATGTTCAAATGGAGGCAGAGTGAATCACAAACATATCATCCCACATGTTGTCAATAATGATAGACAATAATGGTTCTTGAAGATCACTTTTACTTTAGGTGGAATGAGTATAATCTAGATAGAGACATGTGCTAGGGCATGTAAATTTGATATTAAAATTTCTCATAATTGTTTTGAGTGTCCATGCATCCCTGAAGCAAGTGAAAATTGAGAATGGAGGCCATTGTTTTTAATCACCTTATTCTATAAATTGTTCTTTCTATCCATTACAATTATTGCAAATCCCATCCATGCAATGTGTATTAATGGTAAGATGGGGAGAATCTAGTGTCTATCTTGAGACATGCCTCCAATATCCGTTCCTTTTAATCTTATGAAGCACATTGTACTTAACACATGGGGTTTATCTGCAAGATCAGAGCCACCTAGCTCATTAAATTATAAGGTCATACAGGTGATTTATGGCCTTAGAGACCCACAATAATAACTTAAGACCTCTTCCTTAATGTTGACATATGTGAGACTCCCTTCTATTTCACTTTCTTATTATGATGCTTTATCTAGGTGAATCAATCTGTGTAGGTCATGCAGCTCTGATAGAATCTTATTTGGGTGCAGATCTTTGATCTATGTTCCATCACATACCAAATTAGATAGATAATCAACAATATTTTTTTCTTCCCTTAGAGTATGAGACATGTATACTTCTGATAATGTGTCTAATATGCACCAAATTTGTTTGAGGATATACACATTCTTCCAGTTATCATCCTCCCTCTTAATGCAGGCATTAAATATTACCATCGAATCCCCTTCAATGTGAATTTTGTTGCATGAGCTTCAGTGGTATTGTTTGTCCCTAGTGGTATTGGTGAGGCAATGAGTGCCAATAGATTGCCCTGAGAATTTCTTATACAAGCCCCTATACTTGAGGTCCCTGGTTTACCATGGGAAACACCATCAAAATTTATTTTCACTAAGTCTCATTGTGGAGGAATCAACCTAACTTTTTCTTGGTCTTCTTGTGATGAATCCTTCTTATGGTATCCCCTCCAAGTTGGGATGTTAAGAATTTTCTAGTCTCTCATAACTACACTATCCTAATGTGATACCACCAGATTGCAACCATATTGGTGTATGCTAGTATTTACCACCTCTGAAATTGATCTCTCAATTCCATCCAACACTATCTCGATTTTGGAAATTTCATTTCTAAATATACATTTATTTCTTTCCCAACAGATTTCCCATACTACCAAAGCTGGTATACATTTCCAAATGTTTGCAAATAGAGAATTTGAGTAAAGTACTAGCTAGGATGGAAAAATATCCCAGAGCTTATTTGACAAAGGAGTGGAATAATTCATTTTATTAATGACAAAGAACCAACACTTTTGTGCAAATGAGCATTGTAGGAGCAAATGGTCAGCATTTTTGAAATGTTCATCACACATTAAACATTTCAATAATTGTGAAATGCATAATTTTTCCAATTTATTACTAGTTAGAACCCTATTTTTTAGTAAAAACCATGCAAAACACCTTTCTTTAGGGAGGACAACATGATTCCAAAAAAATGAGTAGGCATGAGAAGGAACCTTGTTAGAATGAAGTTGTTGAATAAATTTGTATCCCTCTTTAAGAGATTATTTTCCACCCTTGGTTGTAGTGAAAAATAGGTGTCTTCTTTATCTGACAGGTGTGCATCTCTAGATGAAACTATACTGTGCAACAAATCCTTTTATTGCATTGTAAGATTCAGTTCATCTGATTCAAGTTCCATATGTCTCTTCCTGAAAAAATATGAATACCTGCAACATAATTTATGATTTGAATGCCCCATGTGTTTTCTAAAAATGTTATTATATCTTGCTAAATCATTGGAGATAGCAGGACAGGGAGCCCATTCCATGAATCTCTCTAGAATTTGATATTTGTCTCACTATTAACTTCCCACGATACATACTTGTATACAATATCTATTGAATTCATCATAAAGTTCAAAATTGTAGATCCATTAGGGGGATTAGCAATAGATAAGATGCACGAGGGGTTGTAATTATCAAGATACTTCTGTTGCATAATTTGGCACCACTTGTTTTGAGATTTGGTGTACATTTTCCATACTAACTTGCCCCCAAATGCTTTATTCCTTTGACCCAAATCATGGATGCCTGCACCCCCAAGTCCCAAGACATGAGCCATATCTTGTAAGTATATAAGGGGGATCTTTTTCTCATTATTCATATTTCCTTACCATAAGAAGTCCCTAATTAGCTTCTAAATATGTTAAATTACCATGAGAGGAGCCTTTACAAATAATTTGTAGTAATTAGGAATTTTTGAGAGTACCACTTTAATGAGGAGAATTCTAGCTGATAATGAGAACCATCTAGCTTTCCACGTCGCTACTTTGTTCTTAATCCTATCAATAACTAAGGTCCAATAATTTGATTTGTTTTCTCCCACAAAAAAAGGGAATACCAATGTACTACCTTATGTTATACTACTTCCGCATTATTATTTATTATTAATTGTAAACTCTTAAAAAACATTATGTAAATTTAGTAACATGTTTTATGTTAATTTATCCTGGGTTCCCTAGTGGGGCATTGCATAATATAAGTACTTGAGTTGAATCTGTGAGAAGGGTATGAGCCCAGTGTTTTGAAATATGCTTACAAGTTGGTGATTTGTATCGGGAACCTCTTCATCAAAGTGGTATCATAGCTCAGAAGGTTTCGGTAAGAGAGTTTGGTGTTTGTGTGATTTTTTTTGTTCAAATTGAGAAGAGAATGGCCGCAGGTGCGGAAAAGGAAAAGTGGAAGAAAGGATAAAGGGACTTGCTTGAGGGAAGGTGAATTTGTTCAAGAAGTACACATAGGGTGAGAGTTCACAAGAGAAGAAATCAAAGAAAAGAGGAAAAAGAGGAAAAAGAGGATAAGAGGAAAGAGGAAAATATGAGGCAAATAGAGTTTGAGAAAGAGATAAGAGAAATAAGGAAAGCTATGCAATAAATGAGAAAAGTCATGGATGAATCAGACAAAATATTTAAGATGCAGGGACAAAGTTGGCACTTGACAATAAAGAAGAGGGTATTATGAACCATTAAGAAGATTATTCGAAGAAGAAAACAAGAAAGGATAATAGTCAATGATGAAGAATAAGATTTATGGACAACAAATGCAGCCATTGAGAAATAATAAAATAGAAAGGTTATAGTTGGACAAGCGAAGCAAGAAGAAGAATGCATGGAGATTGATATTGCTGATGAAGTTCATATTTCCTATGAACTAGTAGAAAGGGATGATAATACTGAGGTTGTTGATAAGGTCGAAGTTGAGAATCAAGTTCTTGTCTATAAGGAATGGAAGATCAAGATAAATCCATCAGGTGTGGATATGTGGTAGAAGTATCCAAAATAGTTTGAGAGTCAAGAAAATATTTAATGAATGATATTAATGCTAATCAAGTTATTTTAGTGATTCATTCTTGTTAGGATTAACAGACATAAATAAAAATTATATGCAGAATAATAACCAATATTAGAGAATACACCAAAACAGAAGATGACAGAACACACAAAGATTTAACATGGTTCACCCAATCCTTGGGCTACTTCCACCAAACAGCAAGTCCAATCTTTCTATTATCCAGTGATTACAATCTGATCACAATATGCAATCCCTTACAACTCAATACCGTCGTAAAACATACAAGATAATGAAAAACTCTAATCCTAAGGCAATTTATATAATCTTTATGTTTCTTTAGGGTTAGAACAAGTCGGCCCAGAAATTGGCCAAAAATAGGCTTCAAAAAAATTGCAGAAAGGTAAAACACTTTCTTGGATAGTACTTTCCTAATCATTCACCACAATATAACAATATTTTTATTGTACTTATCCCACTGTAGGTTCCTATTTAGAGGCATATAAGATACAACTCTTTCTATTTGACTAGCCCAAGTATCTAAGAAAAAGAATGGACAGATGAAGACTGAAGATCAAGAATAATGTGGATGTAGGTTTAATGATTTTTTTAGACGAGGAATGAGCCAAGGATCACACATTAGAAAAATTTCTACAATTGGACCAAATCTTGGACACCAAACTATCCAAAAGGAAAAGAGATAATGCATTTTTTCAATACCCAGTGTATTGGAAGGGTACACTGGATGAAGGATGCATTTGGAAACTAAAAAAGGATGAGATCTAATATAATATTTTCATAGATTCTCACTCTAGAATACTTGAGCTCTATTTCCATGGGGAGTTTGGTGTAGGAGCACCATGTCAACTTCATACCTCCATGAGGAAACTCTTGATTTTGGATTAAATATTAGTGTTTTAACATTGTAATGAGGTTGTACTAGACCTTTCATGATGTAATAGGGGTCATTGGATTTAATAAGGACATTGGTTGAAAATTTTTTAAGTTGCAAAAAAAGTTGTCAAGCAACTTTTCTTGCAACCAAATTGCTCATAGTTTTCATACTTGTTTAAATTAATGTTTGTGCGTCCATTTTGATGTAATAATTCCTATGAAGGATTTTTTTCATGAGAAAGGGTCAAATATTTAATTCTTTAACAAGATGCATAAGTTTTCCAAAACTTGTTAGTATGGTAAAAGTGCAAAATTGCAAAAACAAGGAAGATGAAGAGTCAAGTCAGTTGGGAAGCTGGAAAAGTAGTTTGTAAATATTGGTGTAGATGTGAAAAGGAATAATTATCTGTGACCCATTATTGGAAAGGTGTGGTGGATAGATTTCAAGGCATTGCACATAGAGAAAATTAATAATAATTTAACATTTCCAGAAATTTTCTGATTTCTTAGTGTTTTAGAGTTTGCTACAGCCATGTATGGAGTTTTAACCATCTAAAACCTATTGGAATTTTTAGGAATGTAAGTTATACTTCAAATGAGACTAGTCCCATAAAATTTGGTGGAGAAATAAGTTAGTTATTTGTTGGTTAACAGTTTCTCCTCTCTTAAGATTTTCAATCTTTGACTCTCTGTACCCCAAGGTGAGAGAACAAAAGGATGTCCACCAACAAATGGGTCAGTGTAAATCATCTATCACTGCCCTCTGAATTGATAGGTATAGCTCCCTGATTGTATTTGATATGCAATGAATATGTCTTTATACTGATCACCAGGTCATCTCTTGTGTGATTTAACCAAATTGCTTATAGACACAAACAATTCAGGCAAGGATAATGTGGAGATAATCTACAACCTTCAATAGAATGCTTATTATAGATCATCAGAAAGACTACCTTCTAACTAAACCTATCTATTCTAAGAAAGCATATTCTACTAATGAGAACAGAAGCAGAATCATATACAGACAGCAAATAGAATTGCTTAGACTGTAACTACTAATCATGAAATGGAATTCAAGCAGAAATTACAGCTCCATATAAAATTGTACTTTCCATTCAGATGCAATCTAAATTACTGAATGAATAGGAGAAGAATCATACATGATGGGTAAATAGAATTAATTTCACTACAATCACATACATGAAATGGAATCCAGCAGATAATTGCAGTTTCATATATAATTGTTCTGTCTATTCACATGCAGATATGAGCTAAAATGGAACAACAAACAAGGAAAAAAGCTTCTTTAAATGGAATTACTTCTGCTTCAATACCCAGTTTGCCGACCCCCTATACTGAATTCTTTACAGAATTTATAGACTCTACAATACATCAGGCTTCTAAGAGCTAATGAACTTTCCTCTTCTTCGAATACAAAGAGATAGAATGCAAAGAAAAAGACTTTTCAAATCTGAGCACTTGAACAGTCACTATGGAATCTGAAACTCTTCATCTTCAACCAGCATTATCAAGCTGAATCCATTGGGCCATGAAGTCGAATAACTGCTTATGTTTTTCACATGTTTGATGCTATTCGGTTTCAATTTCAACCTCAAATGGTATCGAGAATCCTCATCTTTATCTTGAACTCGGGCCTTTAATGCAATTGGCGGAAAATACCAAATCTGCTTCTCCATTGTGGAAAATTGGAAAAGTGCTTCTCCATTGTGGAGAATGGGAAAAGAGCTTCTCCTTGTGGAAATTCGGAAAAGTGCTTCTCTTTGCGGAGATTTGGAAAAGTGCTTCTCCATTGTGGAGAATGGGAAAATATCTTCTCCTTTGCGGAGAATGGGAAAAGAGCTTCTCCTTGCGGAAATTTGGAAAAGTGTTTCTCTTTGCGGAAATTTTGAAAAGTGCTTCTCCTTGCGGAAAATGAGAAAAGGGGTTCTCCTCGTAGAAAATGAAAAAAGGGGTACTTAACTTAAAGCACATGCTTTATTTGATCTCTTAAAACAATAATATTCTCTTTTAATACATGGGGCCCACCTTACTATAACTAATCTTGCATAGAATCACCAAAGAGGTGTGAAACCCATAAAGTGCTAAGTTCTTCTTTGTGGAAAATCACCCAAGAGGTGCGAAACCCGCACAGTGTAAAATTCTTCTTTGCGAAAAATCACTCGAGAGGTGCAAAACCCGCCATGGAGTAACCGAAATTGGAAATCCCGCCTGGACATATCTCCACCATTTCTTAATCATTTGACCTCCCGTTTGTTGCATTGATTTCATTTTGTCTCAGAGAACAAAGATATGCATTAAAATAACAGAGATCAAAGTCTTTAGTGAATGTAAAATTATGCACAAGAGGTGTCTTAACTCGGTTTTGTCATATCCTTTAATGATCCTTTATTCTTTGAAAACTTATTTCAACTTTGCAACTCACATCTTTAGATACTCCAAAACACTATTCTTCGATGCATCGACCAAATACATGTTAAGGATAAGTCAAGTCGAGGCTCAACAGACTTGATTGTCATTTAAGCAATGTCACATTCTGCAACTCTCTGTCACCCATTGACCATCATGTCACTGAGATCTTTTTGAATCTTTTATGTCATTATGAGGATTGATTTCATCAGAATACTTTGAGGATCAGAGTATATATTCAAATTCAAGTAAGAAATAAAACTCAAACTTAAGAATATGATCTTTCATAAGGCACAGTTTTTTTTATATTTGGTATATATTTCTGATCATGCTCCATCACAACAGAACACTGTTAACATCCTGGGATCACCCATGCAAAAGGTAGATCTTCTATATATGAAATAGACTTCATTGAATGCCCACATCAGTTCTGACACCTCATTATCAAATAAAGAGCCTTTTTCTGGTTCTTTTCAACATCTGAATATCATGACTTGAAACTACCATTCTGCCTGAGAAAGAAACATTCGTTGAAGTTCAGGTCTTTGCCAGGTTACGATCTACAACCTACCCAAAGAAATGAAATTCTGATAACAACCCACCAGGCTAAAACAAGATGGAAAAGGAAGGGGAACCCGACAAAGACTTCCTGTCCTAGGGAAGACTTAGACCTAGACTCAGACTGACCAGATTGACTTGATATGACCAATATTGTCAAAAAGAATGGGTGACTGAAAGTCAGACAACAGCTGGCTCCAACTGGGGGATCATGTACTGCAAAGTGCATGAAGAATTCAGCTTCTCTGGTGAGACAAGTGCCTTATCCATTGGGTTGGTGAGTCTAGACCAAAGAAAATCACAAGAAGCTGCATACAGGGAGGGCGGAGGGGAGTAGGAAAACAACTAACTATGAAAGTGGGAAAAGGTTACACTAAACACACCAAAATTGGAAAGCAATCCTATCTACAAAAGGTGAGGAGACCTCACCAGCAGGACCAAAAACAAAGAAAGATTCATACGTGGCCATTTACAGGGAGAGGGAAATATGAACCTTTCCTATATAGAAGAAGATGCTCCACCAATTTGAAGAA
>MU224567.1:896278-920496 GCA_018584345.1 Thuja plicata | reverse complement strand
TCAGCAGTCTTATATCTTTCTTCAAATTTTTGTTTCATATCAAGCCATCCGGTAATGCATCCCATAGGTAAATCTTGAAACCATTCTGCAGCATCACCGACAAGGCTATCTACAAACAATCTAACAGAAACATCCTCATCCTGAGGATTCACCACACTACATACCTTATGAAAAGCATTCAGATGTTGTTCTGCAGACATTGAGCCATCACCATTGAATCTTGGAAAGTTCTTTCTGAAACCTTTGGGTAAATCATGACATGCTACAAGATTCAATGGTCCAATTGCATTTCCCCAAGGAACATCCATAATTGCTAATCATGTATTCTACGACTGAAAGAATTGAAGCTAAGAGGGAAAATGATCTGAATTCTGAGAAAAACTTTTAATATTTCTTTCTTTTTCCTAAAGTTCTCCCCAGTGGAATCGCCAAAAACTGTTGGTTAACAGTTTTTCCTCTCTTAAGATTTTCAATCTTTGACTCTCTGTACCCCAAGGTGAGAGAACAAAAGGATGTCCACCAATAAATGGGTTAGTGTAAATCATCTATCACTACCCTCTGAATTGACAGGTACAACTCCCTGATTGTATTTGATATGCAATGAATATGTCTTTATACTGATCACCAGGTCATCTCTTGTGTGATTTAAACAAATTGCTTGTAGACACAAACAATTTAGGCAAGGATAATGTGGGGATAATCTACAACCTTCAATAGAATGTTGATTATAGATCATCAGAAAGACTACCTTCTAACTAAACCTATCTATTCTAAGAAAGCATATTCTACTAATGAGAACAGAAGCAGAATCATATACAGACAGCAAATAGAATTGCTTAGACTGTAACTACTAATCATGAAATGGAATTCAAGCAGAAATTACAGCTCCGTATACAATTGTACTTTCCATTCAGATGCAATCTAAATTACTGAATGAATAGGAGAAGAATATACATGACAGGTAAATAGAATTACTTTCACTACAATCACATACATGAAATGGAATCCAGTAGGTAATTGTAGTTTCATATATAATTGTTCTGTCTATTCACATGCAGATATGAACTAAAATGGAACAACAAACAAGGAAAAAAGCTTCTGAAAATGGAATTACTTCTGCTTCAATAACCAATTTGCCGACCCCCTATACTCAATTCTTTACAAAATTTATAGACTCTACAATACATCAGGCTTCTAAGAGCCAATGACCTTTCCTCTTCTTCGAATACAAAGAGACAGAATGCAAAGAAAAATACTTTTCAAATCTGAGCACTTGAACAGTCACTATGGAATCTGAAACTCTTCATCTTCAACCAGCATTATCGAGCTGAATCCATTGGGCCACGGAGTCGAATAACTGCTTATGTTTTTCACATGTTTGATGCTATTCGGTTTCAATTTCAACCTCAAATGGTATCGAGAATCCTCATCTTTATCTTGAACTTGGGCCTTTAACGCAATTGGTGGAAAATACCAAATCTGCTTCTCCATTGCGGAAAATTGGAAAAGTGCTTCTCCATTGTGGAGAATGGGAAAAGAGCTTCTCCTTGCGGAAATTTGGAAAAGTGCTTCTCTTTGCGGAGATTTGGAAAAGTGCTTCTCCATTGCAGAGAATGGGAAAAGAGCTTCTCCTTTGCGGAGAATGGGAAAAGAGATTCTCCTTGCGGAAATTTGGAAAAGTGTTTCTCTTTGCGGAAATTTGGAAAAGTGCCTCTCCTCGCAGAAAATGAGAAAAGGGGTTATCCTCGCGGAAAATGAAAAAAGGGGTACTTAACTTAAAGCACATGCTTTATTTGATCTCTTAAAACAATAATATTCCCTTTTAATACATCGGATCCACCTTACTATAACTAAGCTTGCGGAAAATCACCAAAGAGGTGCAAAACCCACAAAGTGCTAAGTTCTTCTTTGCAGAAAATCACCCAAGAGGTGCGAAACCCGCACAGTGTAAAATTCTTCTTTGCGGAAAATCACCCAAGAGGTGCGAAACCCGCATGGAGTAACCGAAATTGGAAATCCCGCTTGGACATATCTCCGCCATTTCTTAATCATTTGACCTCCCGTTTGTTGCATTGATTTCATTTTGTCTCAGAGAACAGAGATATGCATTAAAATAACAGAGATCAAAGTCTTTAGTGAATGTAAAATTATGCACAAGAGGTGTCTTAACTCGGTTCTGTCATATCCTTTAATGATCCTTTATTCTTTGAAAACTTATTTCAACTCTGCAACTCACATCTTCAGATACTCCAAAACACTGTTATTCGATGCATCAACCAAATACATGCTAAGGATAAGTCAAGTCGAGGCTCAACAGACTTGATTGTCATTTAAGCAATGTCACATTCTGCAACTCTCTGTCGCCCATTGACCATCATGTCACTGAGATCTTTTTGAATCTTTTATGCCATTATGAGTATTGATTTCATCAGAATACTTTGAGGATCAGAGTATATATTCAAATTCAAGTAAGAAATAAAACTCAAACTTAAGAATATGATCTTTCATAAGGCACAGTTTTTTTTTATATTTGGTATATATTTCTGATCATGCTCCATCACGGCAGAACATTGTTAACATCTTGGGATCACCCATGCAAAAGGTAGATCTTCTATATATGAAATAGACTTCTTTGAATGCCCACATCAGTTCTAACACCTCATTATCAAATAAAGAGCCTTTTTCTGGTTCTTTTCAACATCTGAATATCGTGACTTGAAACCACCATTCTGCCTGAGAAAGAAACATCCGTTGAAGTTCAGGTCTCTGCCGGGTTAGGATCTACAACCTACCCAAAGCAATGAAACTCTGATAACAACCCACCCAGCTAAAACAAGATGGAAAAGGAAGGGGAACCCAGCAAAGACTTCCTGTCCTAGGGAAGACTTAGACCTAGACTCAGACTGACCAGACTGACTTGATATGACCAATATTGTCAAAAAGAATGGGTGACTGAAAGTCAGACAACATTATTAAAGTTTTTCCATGACTTGGTCTGCAACCCATGACTATGAGGGTTTGTATACAAATGTAATAATTTCTATGATTTCTACCATTATAATTTTTTGAAAGTTGGATTGATTATAAGCTTAGAAAGTATATTTTTAGATAATTTGACTTTAATGAGTGGAACTTGTGGTTTGCAATTAAAACGATGATGTTCTAGTTGAAGATTATGCATGTTTTAAAGCCAAAATGATGGCTAAGAGATGGCATATGATGAAATTACATTGTTGGAGGATGAGATAAGGTTTATGAATCATGTACATACCTTATGAAATGTTTTTAAGTGTTTCTAAGGTTAGTTTAGGTCTACATGTTTGTGTTTCAACAAACCCTCCTTCAACATGCCCAAAATGACTTAAAACAAGGGTTTTATAAAATATTGAAAGAATTATCTTGTGGGACCATGCAGTTGGTTGATTTAATTTGTTTGATACCTAACACAACCCTATTAGTGCATACTTTATAGTGAATTCTAAGATCTCTTATGGATATTTTGTAAATGTAGGCTAATTAGCCCTCATGAGCATATTACTAGGCATTATTTGGAGAATACGTTCCAAAACAATTATATCTATATTTTACGTATATTTTAGAATCTCCAAAAGGGTATTTTATATATATTTTGTTTTTTAGTATCTGTCTTGCATTGGAATTTGTGCCATGTTTTGTCACTAGTAAGGGCTACTAGGATTTATGATAGTTTATGTGGAAAGCATACAAATTGGAATAGCTAGTGGTTTGGAGGCTTTCTAAAGGTGTATGTATGTTATAAAGGAGTGTGGGTCTAAGATTTTACCAATATCAATCAAATTTTGTGAGACTTTGTTCCATCAATTGGTTTTTTTAGGTAATCAATCATAACATCATTGTGAAGGGTATCTGTGAGTTGGTGAAGAGTGACAGTTAAGTGTTGTTTGGGACCCATTCTTTGATGAATATTTGTTTATTTTAATTTTTGAAATGCTAAAGAGTCTTCTTTTAGAGTGAAATTTGTAATATTATTACATGTTGAGTTTGTGAGAAGGGTATGAGCTCATTGTTGTGAAATATTCTTACAAGTTGGTGTTTTGAGCCTCACTTTTGCATTAAAAGGGTAGATACAAAGTGCTTTCTATTATATTTTTGTGTAATATGTGATGGGACAAAAAATTTTTAGAACACATAAGCTACTAAGAGTTTAAAAAGAATACCAACATTGGAATATTTTTAAGAGTGGTGGTGTCACCCCTCATCCAAAGAGGCCCCATGGGTTTGACTTTAAAATTACAAATAAATTCATGAATAAATGGAAAAATGGCCAATGTATATACTTGTGCATTAATGGGATATCACATAGGATCTAACCCAAAAATGTAAATCCCTTCCCATGGATGTAAATAATATTTATAGGATTCAAACAGATTGAGACATGGTGGCTAATAACTTTGTAAAGTATAGTGAAGGCAGTCCCTAGTGAAAAAGAATAAAAGTAAGTATGCAATTAACTCTATTAAAAATTTATTGGTTGTGGTCAATCTTCTTACCCAATAATTATCTATGAATGACAAATTTACAATTGTTTATGGGAACCAATTTGTGTTACTCAATCACCTTCACCATATGATTTACATCTCTTTCCCATTTTATTTTTTTATTCTCTTCCTACAAGAATTAAATATCATGGAAAAAACCCTAGGAATCCTATGTTACATGAGGGTATTATTCTACTTATTGTTGAGCATTGGAAGTCCTACCCCTTACCCACTAAATCAAAACCTAAAATCTCCCCTATTCCATAGAAGGAGGAAGATGATATGGACCAAACGAATTCTGATAGATTCTATTCTAAGAGAGATGATTGGGATATTGAGATTGAGTTTGAATCAACCTCCCTTGATGGGAAGGGTAAAATAGCCAGATTATCCAAGAATAAGAACCCCATTAGCCATAATCCTAGACATGTCTCTTCTCCCCCTAGCCATTGTGATTATTTTCCTCACTACTCCCAGTTAGTCGTTATTGTTCCAGACTCTATTGAAGAGGTTCGTAATTTTGAAAGAGAAGGAATACCTGCCTTCCCTTGTGAGATCCCTAAAGACTCTCCTCTTCTTAATTCTTATCAAGAAAGTCCACTGGATGTCTTGTTCATAGCTATAAAAGTAGCTATTGATTCTTTTAGAATAAATAAATGGACATTTCATGAATTCAATCAAATAAATATCAAATTAAGAGGCATTCATTGTTACCTAGAAAAAAATTGCAGAAGGAGGCCCCGTAGGATGACAATGAGGATAAGAATATCATATGATCTTTGAAGAAAGTAGTTAAATATGTTGAAACCATGAGAATTGATCATGAGGGCATAATTGTAGCCCTAGAAATTAAACACAGTAGTATGAAAAACAATCTCTTTACTCTAGTTTCTTTCATCTAGAGGGTTATTAAAGAGAATGAAGAAAACTTTTAAAATTTGGTCAATAAGTATGAGAAATTATAAATAAGCCCTGTGTAGATTATAGATGTGGATGTAGAGGATAAGAATACTTATGAGAATATTAATGAAAACAAGGGATTGTGCACCTAAATGAAAGGATAACTTGTAAGTGCCTCCATCTCCCTTGCCCAAGACCTTCAAGATCTCAAAAATATTGCGCTAAACACTTCTGAGATGGAGGGTGAAGCCACAAAGGTCATAATCAAGTTAATTTAGGATTTTCTTGTGTTGTGTAGTTTTTGTTATATTTTTTTATTTACCTCCTTTTTGGGTTTTGGTTGGTTGCTAGTTTCCTGACATTTTGCTAAGGGTAGCTTATTGTATGTAGGGTTTTGGGTCACTTTATGTCCTGTTTGAACATAAATAAAAAAATATTGATAACATCAGCCATTTGAATTTTTTCTCATGATCTTATTTATTGATCTCATTAATTCAATTAGACTTCATGAGATTTATTATTCCCTGAGTCAGACCTTATCATCATTCTAATCTTTCAATTTTTAAGATCTTTCATACACAATATTTAACATCATCGCAAAAAAATTAATGATTTCTGTGTTTATTATTTCTCTTGATATTTTACATTTTGTTCATTTTAAATCCCTCCTCACAGCTTCCCAGGGTCACCGTGATCCTTCATATATCGGTGTATCTTCACTAGTGTTGATTGAGGTATGATCTTATTTTCTAAGTGTACTATTTTTGGATTATTTCACAAAATACCAAATAAATGTTTAATATGCCTTGTGATTTGTTACAAGATCTTTTTCTACTATGTTTCAAAGATAGTCCTCTCTGCATTTGATGCATTGTTAGCCTAGTCTTCATACCTTGGTGTAGATTGTTTTTTGCTATATTAAAACCTATATTGCTCATAATATAGTTTATTACAATTTCCATTTCTCTTGTCTTTTTGATAACCCCATTAGGGCTATTTTATTCCCATAGTCTCTCAAGGGGCCATTATCCTATTTATCCTCATTTTCATAGTCATCCTATCCATTTACATTTTACGTCATCCCAATCATTTTTTACAAACAATATCATCCCCACATCTATGTTTACATTCTTCTTTGACATGATATTTCTTATTCTAGTCACAACATTTTCTAATTCTCAAGTTCTAATTACATCTTCTCGAGCATTGACAAAACAATATAATCTATTATGCAAATTATAATAAGAAAACCTTGCAAGTGAATAAATTTAAAAAAAAAAAAAAAAAAAAAAACTGACTCATCTCAAAGTCACTTTTTTATTAAAACTCTTCATTCCTCAGGTGAGAAAGGGATACAATAATCAAAGTTTTTATTTTTTTGATGAATAATAAACTTATATTAGAGTTTTATGTTTTATTATTTTTGTTATGATTTCCTTTAGTAAGGATCATTATGACTAAAATATGTTTTGACCAATAATAAGGCATCTAGATAAATAAAATCAAAGATGAAACAAGATGCAATTGAAGTAAGTTTAGATCATCATCTAGAAGAATAAGAAGCAAAATTTTAATCATCGTCTATAAGAATTACATAACTCTAAATAAACTTATTTCTCAATTGGGATATGCTGGAATTTTAAAACAAATGATCTTTATTGCATAATTCATGTTGAGGAACTTGTTCTATTAAGAGTATCACATTGGGTTTTAGGGTCCCAAGTTTGTAGTCGAATATTGAGGATATTTAAGTTTAGTATTATGAGTTTGGAGTATAAGGCATGTTTGGATAGACTATTTTCATTCTAGGTGATCAATGGACCAAACAATAAAGACCATAGTGTCACGTTTGAATATATAAATTGAATTCAATCAATATTACTTATAAATAAATATTACTAAAGAATTAATATTTTAAATTTAAAGGTGTCTAGATAGTGCTCCTAACATCTAAATAAATCGTGAGTAGAAAGATAAAAATCTTTGAGAATGCACTTTTTATTTTTGTACATCAAGTATCATTCACACTAATAAAATATTGCTGCTTAATAACAATTGTATTGAAAACATTTGACAAAAATGTTTACAAAAGTTCTTTTATAGTTTATAAAATCATCCTTCAAAAATATTTGTAAAAGACACTTTCATTTCCACATAGATTATATCAGGTTTTCACTGGATCTACTCAAGCAAAATCACGTGGGAATCTAACCTGGTAAAGGATTGTAAACGCATAAGCTTTGACGGAGTCAATCCTTTTCATAAGTTTTCAATGAAAATTTTTGTACGGACACTCAAAAAACCAAAACAACCAAAACGCTGAATCCAACTAAATCCAGAGTCTCAAAAAACCCAAAATGATGAAACCCATTAAACCCAGGGCCTCCGACATTTTATAATTTCAATCCTTCTCCTTACCAACAAGAGTAGAGAAAACATCATTTAATGGCGTAGTTGAAACCAACGATGCCCAAAGCAGCTCCAGGGCCTGTGAAAATCATTAATTTCATGCAAATTAGATTGAAACTATTTAATAAAATTGCATCTAAATCTACATGAAAGATTAGACAGGATAAAACCTTTAAAACGCACCTCATCTGTACCAACACTCACAGTCTCCTCCTCTAAGTCACTTAGATCTTTGGCATTCAGCTGATTGAGCAACTTAATACATGTGATTGTGGAAGTGGGGGTTATGTTCAACTCATCCGTTATCATAAACGTAACAGTCTCTTTCACATAACCGTTGCTACTTCCCCCATCTCTAACTTCGCTGCTGCTGCTTTGACAAGCTTGTGTAGGAAACTCTACATTGTAGTTCAGAACAAGCCCACATACACAGGTTTCGTCAGGGATGGTGCTGATAGAGTGTGTACCAGAGGGACGAAATTTTTTGCATATATAAAATGAACTATTCCTATTATCAATTAGAAGGTTTTGGTTGGAGTATTTTGACATGGGTTTTGGATCTAGCAGCTCAGATTTGCCGCCATTAATGTACTGGGCAGGAAGCTTTTCGAGAGCAACATATAGACTGGTTACAGAGCCAACTCTCTTTGAGCTTCCTGATGCTGAAAGTAATTTCATCACAGAACCTAACGGCATTGTGAGAAAGCTGAAAAGGAGGTCCACAAAATCCTTTCCAGCCTCGGCATAGATTATTTTTCTGGTTTTCTTGCTAATCAAAAGCCTCACACTCATGCATTCAGATTTCTTGTCTGCCATTTCGATTTCACAATGCTCTCTGTAAGATTATAGGTGACAAACACAGGATAAGTAAGCAAAAGATGTTAAAAACATATATGAGAGATTTTCCCATTTTATTTAATTTAGAGGGTATGTACCTGTTCTGTTGATGTACAGAGTGGCCACTTGAATTGGCTATGAAGTGGCTCGTGTTTCATTCAAGAATATTGTATGGGACGGTGTTCTTGTGTTAGAATGCACACCAACTTCTGTAGAAATGAATTTGAACCACTGGCCTAGTCGATTTGTTCTCGCAAGGACTTGCAGGTTTGTCTTACACAATATTTATCACTGAAGTATCGTGAACAAATTTGTTTTGGATACTTCATAACTGCTATAAAGAAAGAAAGAAATGATTTTATGATGAATGAAAAAGACAATGATACCTTATTCGAATGTAAATGAGAGAGTTTAGAACAAGTGCACCTTGATTTAACACTTTCCAAATTTTTAATGGTCATTTATCCATTCTATTGATCTCCAAGCTAGTTTTACAACCTCAATTCAAGTATGTAAAATCATGACAAATATTATAATCCATAGAAAATATGTTTCACAACTTGATTCCACGTGGAATTCTATCTCACACTAGACCCCTTTCAAGAAAGATAAATTAATCTTACATGATGCATTAAAATATATGCAAATAAAATGCAAGCTCATAAAAAAATAATAATATAAATTTCACCGTTTGACTTAGCCAAAAAGATCCAAGTTTTTGCAATATTTTTTGTCCTTAAAAGAAGAAATGCAAAGAAGATACCCTTACTAAAATTTTGAGATCTCTCAAAACTTGTCAAAATTTTAGAAAAAATCCTTAATTGGAGCCTTCGGGCGTTAATTTATTAAAAATAAATTCAAAAATCTAATTATAGACTCCACTTATAATTTCAAGAATTTCCCACAAATATAAAATTTTCCAAAAAAGTGCTAATTTTTAACCACAATTAAATTATTATTAAATATAGTAATAAAATATAACATGTTAAAATGATGTAAAATATTTTTTTTTGAAAGCTCATTACACCACTCCCCACCTATGGTAAATTTTTTATAGAAAATTCCAAGTCATTTGAAAGATAATAACAAATCTTTGAAGACCCTACGGTTTTTATCTTCACTCTATTTAGAGAATGTTGCCATTGAAATTTGGAGCAAAACAATAATATAAGGTTTGAAAACCATCAAAATTATAGATCTAATAGGGATATGTTTTCTATAATAAGTAAAACCTTGTTAATAATTCTCATTCGGTTTAATGATTTGTAAGCATAGGAAAATTAACATAATTAAAAACTAGAAATAAGATAAACAAGGTAACCACAAAAACCCTTTTCTCAAAGAAATTATAATGCCTTGTCAAAGAGAGAATGAAAAACTTAAATTAAGTTATAAATCAAATAATGAATTTAATAAACATTAATTACAAATAACTTCATCAAATTCCTCACTTGTCCTCCTTCTCTTTATGTTCTGATCTTGGATCTCAAATTTGCATTGATCACTATGACACACAAAGATTCAAAGATTGTGGTTTATGATAATGAGGATGCAATGCTCCTTTTATAGATTTCAATACTTCAATGGATGGTTGAGATAAAAAAGTATTGTTTTATATTGGATGAATGAGGTTGGACAAGATTGAATGGTGTGGTGAAAATAGGTAAGATTGATTGCTAAATCTAGAAGGACCAAGTAAAATAAAGAGATGACTGAAGTGCTTCTTAAATAACAACCCGCATGCAAAGACAAACATAAGTAACTAAAGAATGAAATAGAAAGTGAGTCAACAATTAGGGAGGTGGAAGATGAAGACTTAATTAGACTTAAATAAATAATTATTAAATCATGTATTACGAGATTAATGAATAAAATAAATATTTTATTTAGTTTAGAAGAGTTAGGTTTTTTTTAAATGAAATAATTAAGTAAATTTCAAAACCTATTTAATTATAGATGATATAGTTAATTAATTAATTAACTAATTAAAATATCTATTTAATTATGGGTTATAGAAAGAATATGTTATTTAACTAGACAATAAAGATTGTTTAACTTAAGTGCATGAGAGAAGAAATAGAAAATGGATTATCAATTAATTAACTCATGTGCATGAAATTAATAAATAAATAAAGATTTTATTTATTATTAGAAGAGGTTACTTTTTTAAAAAGTGAATAATTAAATAAATTAAAGAGCTCTTATTTAATTATTGAAAATATAGTTAACAATTAAATAGATAAAATTATTATTTAATTATAGAATACTAGAAGAAATGATTTAATTAAATAAATTATAGAATTAATTTCATTATAGAAGAATTAATTAAATAATTAAAATATTTATTTAATTATGAGATAAATTAAAAGAATGCATTTAATTAAACTATAAACATTATATAATTAAACTGGAAGAAATTGGTAAATTAAATAATAAAACTATTTAATTTTCTTATGAGAAAGGATGTAAATGTTGATTTTTAAATATGGATTAGAAGAATAACATGAAAATAATTAAATAATCAAAAACATTTGTTTAATTAAGAAAAAGGTAAAATTATTGCTTGGAGGTGTCGAATAATTTTAGGTGTGTATAGCCTCAACAGTATTGGTTAAATTAAAAGGTAAAGGGTTAGTATAGATTTTCAAATTTTGATTAGGAGATGCTATGGATTTGCTTTATATATTATTAACACCCTCAACAATTATGGTATTACAGTCGGTGAGGCCTTTGATAATATATTTAAACTTATAACATTTTTCAGTATTATGGTCAATTTCACAATGATATTGGCAAAAGACTTTGGGATTATAAGAAACTAGAAATGTTAGAGTAAAATCACACATAGGTTTGAAAATTGAAGACAAAGGAGAGACACCTAATGTTGCAATTGCCACTTCTGTATTAACGTGGTTTAAAGAATTTGTTGTTACTCTTGACAAATCTTTTATTTCACTTTTGAAACTTTTGGAATGATTTTTGAGATGAATTATTCTTATCAATGAGATTCATTGACATGGATGACTCAATCTATCTCACTTGAAGCTGATAATTACAAAGAATTACACATAATTGGATCAAGGAAGTAAAAAAAAAAAAAAACTTATCTCTAATGTATTTTATCAAATTAGAAATTAAAATTCTTTGAACATCCATGTCAAGGTCATGATAAGAAAATTTAGCATGCAAATATTTATGTCTACCAATAAAATTAACCATTTTCTCTTTAACTCATTTTTCTAGAATGAATCAAATCAGTTGAAGAAATTTTAGGACCATTATTATTTTGATTTTTTTTTCTATAAATGTATTATCTAATTTTTAAAAAGAATCAATGTAATAAGGAGGAAAAGAACAAAAAAAATGCAAGGCCTCATCTTTAAATGTTCTAGCAAACAAATTAGCCATTAGCCTATGCTCATTTGAGAAGTCACTACACAAAGTTCGTAATATTTTCACATGAGTCAAGGAATCATTGTTTCCATTATATTGAGTAATTTTCATGTATTGAGGGATAATAGCACAGATAATATATTGCAAAAGTAGGCTATTAAAGTCACTTGTTGGAATGTTAAATTTGTATTGGGTTATGGCATCCGATTGTTGGTGCAAGAATGAAACACTTTGAGCTAGGTTATTGATGGTTCCTTCATTGAACAAATTGGTATTGGATATGTCTGATTGTAAAGGAGTTGTAACACTATTGTCAATTGATGGAACATATATATGTGATGCAGGAGTATCTAGGGTGTAAGAGCAATCTTGCATCACCCAAAAATAATATCTAGTTTTTCAATAAGGGCTATCTTTTCCCAGGGTTACTATTTTTGGAAAGCTTACTATTTTGGTAGGTTATTCATTTGAGTATGGATTATTCCAATTAATTCCCTGGAGGTTAATTTTGGATATATATCTATGTTGGTAAAGTTCTAATTCAAGATCAAGTTTATTTGTGAAGCTATTAATTTTTTGTTTTGGTGAGGTGGAACAAAAACTTTGAACTCAGTTTTGAAGGCTTTAGAGGCTTTGAAAGGGGGTCAAACTTTGATCATCTATCACTTCTTTAGCCTAGGGTTATAAAGTGTTTTGTGGGATTTTTGAAATGAGGTCATAATACCCAATTGAATCAACGGTTCACACGTTATATTTTTTAGAAGTTGTGCCTTCAGGACTCAAGTTTCAATACAAAAATGAACAGAGAAAATTCACTTAAATTAGGAATTTGAATCGTTGGATGCCAAAATGGGATAATTTTTCTCTCTAGAATCTTCTAAGGTGGTTAATTGTGTTACCTATATAGGGTTGAAGCGGATTTTATGGTTCAGTTCGAGAAGCATAGATTATGGCTCTATCTTGTAGAATATTGTAATGAAAATGCCTATGTAGTTTTAGCATGTTAGTATTGTGAATATTGTAATATCATATCATTGAAGATAATATAAAGGAAGTGTTTTGGTTCTTACCATTATTTTGTTCTTTCTATTGTTCTATTCTTGAAATTTAATATCTATTTCCCTAATGTGTTGTGTGTGTTTCGTTGAATAAATGGAGTACCCTTCATCAAGTGGTATCAGAGAAAATGTTCCTGAGTGTGTAGATAGATCATCTAATGTGAGGTAGTTTGCAATAGGACTGTGGTTGTGAGCCTAATAGATAAGTATAGAAAATGCCTCCATGAAGGAACCATGGTGGAAGGATTGCGGGTGTGATAGAAGAGAGTTTTAAATCCCTCTAGAGGCAAGTGCAAATGCTACAAGAGGAGTTGTGTAGAGGAACTTATAATAGGGAAAGAGATGTAAGTGAGAATGAATATGAAGAAGGAAAATTTGAAGAAGATCAAGAAATGGCTAGGGATCCTGATTAAGCTAGGTTTTTTAGGGTCATTTTCAAGAATAGAGAGAGATCAAAGATTGAATTTTCTACATTTTCTGCAAATCTAAATCCAAAAGAGTTGATCAATTAGATCACTGATATGGAGTACTTTGAGTTTGAGGAAATAGAATATCTTGAGAGGGTCAACTTTGCAAAGGCCAAGTTGAAAGGTTATGCCATAATTTGGTGGAAAGAGGTTCAGTTGGAGAGAAATAGAAGAGAGAAAGAGAAGATAACAAGGTGGGATTGGACGGTGTATAAACTGAAAAGATAGTTCATTCCTATCTACTATGAGCTTTATTTTCTGACAAAAATGCAAGAGTTGAAGCAAGAAGGAAAATATTTCCAGGAGTATACAAAAGAGTTCTATCAAGTCCTTATTAGAACAGGTCATTATGAAGCTAACAAGGAGAAGGTTTATCATTACATAAATGGGTTGATGCTAAGTATTGGAGAAGAGTTGATAAATGTAAGAATGTCTACAATTTTAGACACATGTCAGTTTCCTTTGAAGGTAGAAGAAAAATTGTATTTAAGAATTTTGAGAGCAAGAAAAATGGAATAGGTTGTGGTGGAAACCCTTATGGACAATCTTATTGAGGTTTAAATGAAGATCATAATAAGAATGGAGACTCTTGTAGCAGTCATAATAAGAGGGGAAATAATTTATGTAACCCTTGCAATCAAAATAATGAAGATCAAAGAGGAAGAGGGAGAGGGAAAGGACCAAGAAGATGATATTTTCATGGGACATATTTCCATTATAGAGAAGGACATAGAGCTTATGAGTGTCCCAAACATTAAAGGCAGAAAAATAAAAGACCATATGGAAATGCATGAGTTGCACATGTGGTTAAAGATTCCAAGTCAACACATTCTAAAGATGTTGAAAGAGGAGAGGTCCTTTTTATTAGAAGAGCCTTGATAAATGATGAGAATGAACCTGAGCAAAGGAATAAATTATTTTGCATAAGGTGTAAGTTTAATGGTGAAGTATGCAATGTGATTTTTGATAATGATAGTAATGATAACCTTTTTTTTAGAGGAAATGATTGATAAATTGAAGTTAGAGAGAAGAAATCATTTGAATCCCTATCGGATTTCTTGGTTGCAAAAGGATCACAAGGCTTTGTCAATGAACAATGTCTGTAAATTTCAACGTTGGAACTATCATGATGAGGTATTGTTTGATATTATGGCTGTGCTTGTTTGTCGTCTATTGTTAGGGATACAATAGAAATTTTATTATCATGTAGTACATGATGGGTATGAAAATACATATCCCTTGACAAAGGATGGAGCCCGACACAAGTTGCAGCCATTGAAGGAAATAGAGGAAAAGGTATGAGGTAATACAAGAATATGTTTAGTTGATGGACTGAAGTTTATGGAAGGCATAAAATATGAAAAATATATTTTTATTTAATCCCAAGGGTTGATAAAGAGGAAATAGAATATGTACTCATGGAAATTGCAAATTTGTTGGATGAGTTTCAGGATATTGTATCTGATTATGTAACAGATGGATTGCCACCAATAAGAAAGATTAGTCATCAAATAGATTTCATTCATGGAGCCAATTTTATGAATAAGGGAGCTCATATAATTACTCCAGCGAAGAGTGAAGAATTAAATAGACAAATTCAAGATTTGTTGCAAAAGGGGTTGACTCAAGAGAGTTTGAGCCCAAGTGTTGTACCAAATGTAATACCCCTCTAACCCTAAAATAATTTTTCTTATTTTCTTAAATTATCTTGAGTATGCTAAGACCTTTTGATGTGTCTCTTAGTACGTAGATATTTGTCATACATGTCCAGTCTACTCCAATAGTTCATTCTAATGGTTTCATAATCTAGTACATTTTGACCCTAATGATAGACATACTTTCTTAAGGGATCCTTTGGTGTGTGTCTAGCACTACTTAGGTGTTGAAGACCTTTTTTTTACCTGTCTAAGTTTAGGTTGATAGGTGATGTGTGCTGGATGGATATATAAGTGATTTCTATACTTTCTTCTATTAAGTTTAATTTTGATGAATCTTATATCTCACTTGATCAATTGGGATATTTATCATGATTATGTTTATTTATTATTAGTATTGATTATAGACTAATTCAATTCTCAAGATTCTAACTTTCATTATGATGATGCTACATTCTTTTTGTGTATATATATACATGATGTATTTTCATGATTCAAGACAAAGTCGTAGTTACTCACATAGCTAAGGTCCACATGATGTATAGATCCCGCTCATCTGTCTGCAATGTCTTCTTTTATATATATCCATGCACATGTATTATTTCTATGTGATGCAGGCTTGCATGTACCAGGCATCGACTTCACCTGGCTTCACATGTCTGAGCGTGCCCTCAAAATCCTCGATCATTGGTGTTGTTTCAGAGATAGCACCAAATTCTCGCAAGAATAAACCTACCCTTGGTCCTTTATTTTTATCCTTTACACCTGGGTTGGGTAGTCTTGAGTTAGTATGTATATTTTTTCCTTGTAATGATGGTAATTTTTTTTAATCTCGATAGTTTGTTGTCTTAAATTGATTTAGGATCAAATTATCTTTAAAAATTGTTTTTGTATAGGTTTTTGTGATTGGTAATTCTCTTTCTATTAGGATTGAATTGTATATATTTTATAGAAGGATAACCGGTATGAGTAAGTAATATATTATGGTATTAAAATACCTTATAACGAGTTTTATAAAGTATATTCATAAATCGATGTTTTCTTATAATATTATAATTAAATAGGCATATGGGTGCACACATATGCATATGTTTGTATATTTAAAAAATATTGGAATTAAATAATTATATGTAGTTATAATTTATTAAAATAATATTATTATAAAGGCTATATGGAAATATTAAGTAATTATTAACCATTAAATATTTACCTTGAGAGGAATTTCTTGTTGGCCAGATTAAATAAAAAGAGTAAACTAAGAGATAATAAATATATACACTCTGTGTTAAAGATAATCTACCTTAATCTTTACTAAAGTAAATAAATGTTAATAATAGTATATTGTGCGTGAATAAATTTCAACTAATACATAATTTAATAATTAAGCTTGAAACTATTAACCAACCACTGGTTGCCAAAGGTTGCAAGAGTTGGAATTTTTTTCCGTGTAACCACTCCTATAAGATACTTATGGGAGGATGGTTCCAGGGAGGAGGGAGGAGGACATTTTTAGGAATACAAAGATAGAGAGGGATTTATACAAAAAAACCTTGGGAATGATTTTCCATGATAGTTTTAGGGAGATAGTTTTAGAATGAAAATTTTATGTGATCGGAGATTAGAGAATTGGATGGAAGACTCCAGGGAGAGAGAGCTATTGTGTTGCGGTGGAGCCTCTTGATATTGCTTTAATTGGATGGTATTGCATAGTTTGGAATTCTCTTGGGTCATCTATGAATTCTATTCCTTCTACCTTATTTGTAGGACTCGAGGTAGGATCCATACCTGAAAGAGACATTTCCCTATCAACGTGTATTGTGTACGTGTATTGCATTTCTCTTTCATCTAGGAGATAATCTTTGTGATTATTAAATACATGTATTATAGTTTTTTCATGATTTACTGTATGTTTATTAATGTTTTTAAAAGTATTTTATACCTTATGGATTAAGTTTTATATGTTTGAAATCATTCATGTTGTTATTTCCTTCTTTCTTCATTAGGACCTATTTCTATTCTAGCCTAATTTATGAGGATGATCTATTTTTTTGTGTCCTAATGTATGTTTCTAGAAGTAAATCAAGAAGATCTCAAATGGGTCTTCCTCATATTCTACTTTTGGTGCCCATAAACTAGCCAGTTAGATCAGTTTATGAGACCTTGTAAAAAAAGCCCCGGTCTATGCCAATTGCACAAGAACAGAGCCATCTGTGCAAATTTGGGGCCCAAGTGCGCAAATACCATGACCAAGTTTGTAGAAAAGAGCCAAAGTGTGTATTTTATCTTTACAAAGTGCAAAAAATATCATCCAAGTGTACAGATTAGATCACCAAGTGTGCAGCTCCTCCAGATTGATTGTTTACGGTTATATTGATGTCTAGGGGTCCTACAAACACCCAGAGTCTATTAGGGTATTTTTGATTCAATTTGTGTATTATTTCATTTAATATTGTTTTAATATCATTAATGGTGCATTTTGATTCCTACTTATACATTTTGAAGCATTTTGA
Organism: Thuja plicata; assembly: GCA_018584345.1. Classification (NCBI taxonomy): domain Eukaryota; kingdom Viridiplantae; phylum Streptophyta; class Pinopsida; order Cupressales; family Cupressaceae; genus Thuja; species Thuja plicata. The sequence goes on along the minus strand of MU224567.1, from coordinate 902,750 downwards.
ATGTCATATTAGGGTTTAGGATTGTCTGGTAGATTAGGGATAATCAATGATCTCCTAAACCCAAGTCAATGATACTATGATGTTATGATTTATGTTTTTGTGAGGTAATTTATGTAATTATGTTTTTTAGAATCCATTTTGATGCAATATGGATGTGTTTTATACATTTGTGTACTTGATTGTGGTTTAGGGTTGTCTAGAGGATTTAGGACAACTAGTGCTTTCCTAAACTCAATTATTTGATGTTATGGTATTGGTTTGGCTTCATGTGTAATATATGGTGGATTCCTTATGTTCTTATGATTCTTTTATCTGGTTTAGGGAAACTAAGTATAGTAGGTGAGTGGCTCATAGTGAGGGGCCGATTCCCTAAGTGGCTAGTACCACGATAACCCACTGAGGAGTTATTTAATCAAGTGATAAACTAAATAAATTAATTGGGAATGGGGTGAAATACACACTAATCAAGATTAATTTGTGCCTCGCCCATGCCTCTATTTATTTTAAAGACTAGGGATGTGAGTGTGGTAAGGTGCCTTTGTGATGGCACGATCGAACAACCTTGTCCTCACGAAAGGTGTTTGGTTCCACATGTGCCTACTTGGGGGTCAGGGCTCAGAGTGGCTAGTACAAGGATACCCAAGGGGTTAGGGATATGCGATGGAACTCACCTATTTTGTAGGTTAGTGTATCTACCAATGTTGATCATGTTTTGGGTGGTTCTTATGGTCTTCTTGTGCTTTCATTTGTCATAAGTTTTGGGAAGGGCTATCATCACCTTAGGAGTATCCTTGTTGTTAACTTCTTGCATGGACCTTGGTCTCTGTCTCATAGCATGGGGGAATGGACCCTTTTTTGGATCCACATGGATGGGTGGTTAACCTTATTTATATCAAGTTTTTGTTCATAATCAAATGGATGTTCCTAGCTCCTGTTCGTTTAAGATTTTCAAGTGTGAAGACTTCTTATTGTATATGTAAAGATGTACGTATGCATGTTCATTATTGAAATTGTGAGCTATTGTAAGGAAATAAATTTATCTGATGATATGATGTATATCAATATAATTCAAAGTAATGTATAAGGGAATGTGTAAATCTGCGTAAAAGGAAAGGGAAAATATTGTATGTTATCAATATGAAAAGATAATTGTTTAGGGTATTTATTATTGTATCTACTATTACTTTATGGTATCCAAGAAATGATCTCAAACTTAGTATGAAATAATGTATTTATGATCAAATGTGTTATCTCTTGATGTGAGGTTATGGAAAAATATTATGAGATGATGAGTCAATGAAATAAGATAGCTATAGAATTCAATATGGGATTATATTTAATAGGTGCCTCAAATGTGTATGGAATATTAAAATACATAGGGTATTTTATATCTAATGAGTGTTAGTCTCTCACCTAAATGTTTAAATGAATATTTTGAATAATGGCATAAATTTAAGTAACGAATAACTCATATAGATGCATGTTAACATGTTAGGAATCAGGGTAATATTATCCCTATAACTTAATGATAAAATTAAAGGAATGAATTTGTAATCTTAAATTAATTAGTCAATGCCTTAATGGGTAACTCATAATATATAAAAGAATATAAAAAATATTTTTGCTTGAATGGCAGTGTTAGGGAAATTGTGAGAACTTAGATTAGTTTGTAATATTTCATTTAAAAAAATATATTCACATATTTTAGTAGTTAGTTGGCTTATCCTCTTAGGTTCCCTAGCGGAGTGTGACACAGGAAGTACTAGAACCAAAGAAAATTTGATAATGGAGGATGTGTATAGATTGTTGGTCTATCAATAATATTACTATCAACTATTGGTTCCCCTTTCCAAGCATGGATGACATTATGGATTGCTTGAGTGGAGCTAAGTACTTCAAAAATATAGATCTGAAGAGTGGATATCACCAAATATGGATTAGAGAAAGAGATGAATGGAAGAAAACCTTCAAGGAAAAGGAGGGCTTGTATGAGTTGTTAGTCATGCCTTTTGGGCTAACCAATGCACTGAAAACATTCATGTGTCTCATGAGTTAAGTATGGAAATAATTTTTTAGTAATTTTTTTAATATTTACGTGGATGATATGTTTATCTTCAGTAAGACATTGGAAGAACATTTAATGTATATTCATAGAGTCATTGAGAAGTTAAGGGAATAAAATTTATTGATAAACTTGAAGAAGTACAATATTGTGAAGGAGTTAGTGTACATGGGATTTGTTGTCTCAACAGATGTTCTTAAAATGGATCTAGAGAAATTGAAGGCTATCCTTGAATGGCCTACTCCAAGGAGTGATATCGAGGTAATATATTTTCATGGTTTGGCAAACTTTTATATAAATCTTATCAAAAACAAATAGTAGTATCTCTGGACCCTTAACTGAAACTATGAGCATGGATAGAAAAGAGTTTTAAGTGCACTGCAAGATCAACAAAGAGGTTTAATTTGTTGAAGAAAAAATTTATAGAGTAATATGTTATCAGAGTTGTTTCAAGTTAGGAAGATAAATCCAATACTTATTTTAGCGAGAAGTTAAATGATGCCAAATAAAAATATTATGTTTCTCATCAATAGTTTTATGCTATAGTTCAGACGTTGAGGAAGTGGAGACATTATGTATTTCATAAAGAATTTTCTTTTGGGCTAACCAATGCACTGAAAACATTCATGTGTCTCATGAGTTAGGTATGGAAATAATTTTTGAGTAAGTTTTTTACTGTTTACGTGGATGATATGTTTATCTTCAGTAAGACATTGGAAGAACATTTAATGTATATTCATAGAGTCATTGAGAAGTTAAGGGAATAAAAGTTATTGATAAACTTGAAGAAGTACAATATTGTGAAGGAGTTAGTGTACATAGGATTTTTTGTCTCAACAAATGTTCTTAAAATGGATCCAAAGAAATTGAAGGCTATCCTTGAATGGCCTAAACCAAGGAGTGATACCGAGGTAATCTCTTTTCATGGTTTGGCAAACTTTTATATAAATCTTATCAAAAACAAATAGTAGTATCTCTAGACCCTTAACTGAAACTATGAGGGTGGATAGAAAAGAGTTTTAAGTGCACTTTAAGATCAATAAAGAGGTTTAATTTGTTGAAGAAAAAATTTATAGAGTAATATGTTATCAGAGCTGTTTCAAGTTAGGAAGGTAAATCCAATACTTATTTTAGCGAGAAGTTAATTGATGCCAAATGAAAATATTATGTTTCTCATCAATAGTTTTATGCTATAGTTCAGACATTGAGGAAGTGGAGACATTATGTATTTCATAAAGAATTTGTTTTGTATAGTGATCATCAATCTTTATAGTATTTGAATAGAAAAGGAAAGTTGAAATAGAAGCATTCAAAATGGGTTGAGTTTTTATAGAGTTACACTTTTGTCTTAAGGAATAGAAGTAATAATTCTAATAGGGTTTTAGATGCCCTAAGTGGGGGGCATAATTTGTTGATAGAGATTTATATTGAATTTTTTGGGTTCCAAGAACTCAAGAGTCTGTATCTCGAAGATCCTAATTTTGGCGAGGCCTAGAGAGCTTTTAAAGAACCTTTTATTTTAGACAAGACCATATGGTTAGATTTTATAATCCAAGATGGGATTTTATTCAAAGGGAGCCAATTGTGCATTCCAAAGAGTTCCATGAGGGACAACATAATAAAAGAGAAGAATAGTGGAGGATTTCCTAGACACTTTGGTTGAGATAAAACCATTTCTTTGGTTAGTGAACATTATTACTGACCGTACTCACAATAGTATGTTAAGAATTTATGTGGAGTCATAGAATATGTCAGATGAAAAAAGGAACCATAAATAATATAGGGTTATATCAGCCATTACATGTACCAAGGAGGCCATGAGAGAATATTACTATGGAATTTGGTCTTGGTTTACCAAGGACCCAAAGAGAGCATGATTCCACTTTTGTGGTGGTAGAAAGGTTCTCAAATATGACACATTTCATTCCTTGCAAAAATAATAATGATGTTTTTAATGTGAAAAAATTATTTTTGAGGGAAGTGTTGAGATTACATGGTCTAAAATCATTGTTCCAGATCGAGACGCCAGGTTTTTTGGGTATTTTTACACGACGATATTGAAAAATCTTAAGAGGAATTTGAATTTTATCCCAACACACCACCCAAATATTGATGGATAGACAGAAGTAGTGACCCAAATACTGATGGATAGACAGAAGTGGTGAATAGGATCTTGGTAAATTTGTTGAGATGCTTAGTAGGAGATAAACTAAATGGGTGGGATTTGATTTTACCACATGCATAATTTTCATATATTAATTTGATTAATAGGAGCACTAGTAAATCGCCATTCCAAGTTGTATATGGAAGTATCCCTAGAAATTATTCTAACTTAAAGACGTTGGACAATGGAGATAATACTATTGTTGAAGCTGAAGAATTTTCAAAATACTTGAAAATTTTGCATGAGAAGGTGAGGAAGAACATTAATAAAATGAATAACCAATACAAGCTTGTGATAGATTAGAAAAGAAGACATAAATAATTTCACATTGCAAATGAAGTTATGCAAAATCATGAGAAAACATGATTTAGGAAATGCTTATGAAATAGAGTTGCCCAGTGAACTCAATATTTCACCTGTGCTTAATTTTTCAGATTTGATAGAGTATCATGAAGGAATTTTGGAAGATAAGAGAGAAGAAGATAAATAGAATATTTTAGCACCTGCTTCAACTATAGAAGAGATAGAGGATATACTAGATAGTCATGTGGGTAGAAGTGCAAGAAACCGGATATATGAAGAGTACTTGGTCAAATGTAAAGGATGATATGTTAAAGATGCATCATGTATATCAAAGGAAGAGGTTGGATACAATGGTTTTCCTTTGAACACCTAAGATGTGACAATGTCACTTCTTAATTTAACTCATGTGTTTGATGCAGGAGTATCTAGGGTGTAAGAGAAATCTTGCATCACCCAGGATTAATGTCTAGTTTTTCAATAAGGGCTATCTTTAGGTAGGTTTACTATTTTTGGAAACATTACTACTTTGGTAGGTATTTTATTTGAGAATGGATTGTTCCATTTGCTCCCGTGGAGGTTTATTTTGGATATATGTGTTTTCTGGTAAAGTATAATGATAAGATCAATTCTGGTTTTGAAAATATTAAATTTTTTGTTTTGGCAGGGTGGTACAAAAACTTTGAACTCAGTTCTAAAGGATTTAGAGGCTCTAAAAGGGGGGCCAAACTTTTGTAGTATAGTGGTTTGTTATCCTAGGGCTATAGAGCGCTTCTTGGGATTTTCTAAAATAAGGTCATAATAGCCAATCAACTCAACGGTTCAAAAGGTAAGGTTTTCAAAATTTGTGTCTTCGAACTCAAGTGTCAACACAAAAAGGAACAAAGATAAAAATCACTCAAGGTGAACATTTGAACCGCTAGGTGCCAAAATGGGAAAATTCCACTTTCTAGAATCTTTCATGGCTATTTATTGTCTTACCTATATAGGATTGAAGGGGGATTATAGGTTTCAGTTCTAGAAGCATAGGTTGTGGCTTTGTCTTGCAAAATATTGTAATGAAAATTAACATGTAGTTGTAGCATGTTATTTTTTTCTAAATATTGTATTGTAATTTGATTGAAGATAATAGAAAGTAAGTGTTTTTGTTCTTGCCATTTTTATATTGAAATTTTAGGTTTATTTTCCTATTGTGTTATGTGTGTTTGGTTGAATAAGGGGAGCACCCTTCATAAAAGTGGGACATTGTGGTATGTGGCTATAAGAGATGATTGGAAAATACATGGAACACTCATGAAAGAAGGTATAAATGAGCTTTTGTTGATATAATTCATCCAAGACTAACATTTTTTTGTAGATGTATCCATGATAGGTAGTGTATAAGTAGGCACATGGGGCAATGATGTTGATATAGTAATGGAATTTTCTATATTATTATTATTACTAGAGAAATTAAGTTCTTCGACATAGCTTTTAATAGGAATGATATTATTGTTCACAATATGGGAAATATCATACAACACATTCACATCATTTTAATTTCTTTGAATAATCCTTCTCAACCCTTCAATCAACGGGAATACCTCAATATTCAAGTATTATTGACCTATCTTTTATTCAATCTTTTCCAAGTAATAGATAAACTTTTCAAATAAGTTAGAAATACTTGTCTGAAGGAGTCATCCTCTTCATGAGAAGTGTGGAAAGAATGGTTCTCTATAATTTTATCTTTTCCCGATGTATAAATAGAGATATTGCCTAAATTACCATGGAAAATGTTAGTTGAGGGTATGTGCAAGATCATGGGGGGCCAAAAAGTGGCGATGTGAAAAAAATCCACTTTTCACTCGTCCAAAAGCACATGAAAATGTTTGTTGACTTTTTAGTAGGCCTGGGTGTCAGTACACTTGGGCAAACCTGACACCAAAGCACAAGCCTAATCGGGT